>JAFBJW010000126.1:1174713-1427213 GCA_016785235.1 Pseudorhombus dupliciocellatus | reverse complement strand
CTCCCTTAAACATGAAGAGTTCCTCCTCGTTACAACATGTAACACTGATAAAAACCCGCACAGATTCGCTGCTGGATCAGTTTAAAGTTGCTTAGTTTAAAAAAAAAAAAAAAAAAGGACCAGTCCATCAAAAGAAAGTAAATCATTAATTTAAAGAGATGTTTAGTAGCTGTTAAATCAAAATGACAAAAGCATGTGTACATTTACTTCCAGAAAATATTAAATCTCATTTATCTAGAAACAGATTTCACCTCATTATGTTTCCATCTCTTTCTCTAAAATCAGTTTATAGTATTTTGTCTTAAACTCTCCTGTCCACCTGATGTTTCAGTGAATCCAGGACAACTCGTTTCACAGTATTTTCAGAATACAGATCCACAGTCTGAATGTGTTCACAGCAAATATTGGCGACACGCCTTTTGGTTTGAGAATTATTTAAAGGCTGCATCAAATCCGACGCATTGTTTCACAGAAGCATGAACATCTGGATTGTTTTCTACCTTCATCACTTCCACACGCTAAGGAGATTCAAAGTTTAAAGTGCAAAACAACATGTAGGCTCTGTGAATGGAGAGAGAGAGTGATTATGCTCATTATTCTCGTTGTTTGGCACAAGAGGAAAAACCTGAATCTCTGACCTTTGTGTCTTCGAGGATGAATTAAATAAACCATGAGTTAGTCTGGGCCCAGACGAGCAGGAGTTGAGAGAATGTGACGACGCGTTCATTCTCATACTCAGTATTCATCTGCTCAGTTCAAAGTGTGACCGCTCTGTTTCTGATTGTTCGCGCCTGTTTGCTCTGTGATGTGTTTGAACAGTGAAACTGAGATAATTCATCAGGACTGAGGTTCACTACACCTCTCTGCTCTAATTTAGGTTCTCTTGTATGCAGCTGGGTAACTCTGATGATACATCGTCATTAAGAACTTAAGAGCTGCAAATAATTGATCATTTATTAATTATTCATGGATTATTTTTAATATAAAGAACTGTAAAGTTTCCGGGTTGTGGGAAAAAAAACCTCCGCTTTTGTTTTTGAATCTCTGTTAAAATTAAGCCTGGCAGCTCTTCAACTTCTGCCAGACATGCGGAGAAAGATTTAGGACAATGTTGAAAATGTACAATATATGATCAAGTCTCTACAAAGTTTTTCCTAACTGGATTTCAGAACTTTTTCCAGTTGTCAACAATTCTTTGAATTCCTCTTCAATCTAAATATTAAACAGCGTTTCCTCAATACGTGGATTCATTTTTGTTTGTCTTGGCAGAGGAAAGGAGCGCAAAGCTCCCGGCACAAAGACAACACTCTGCAACTGACATGTGAAATCTGAGAATATTCAATCATCGCTGACTTTAATCTCAAAACAAACCCTGAGAGCTCAGCACACTCAGGAAAAAAATAAAGTGACAAAACAAAATCACAGGAGTCACAAAACTGTTTCAGAAAGAAACTGAAACTGAAACCAGCAGACACTAAAGTGTCTTCTTGCTCCAGGGTCACATTTGGAGTCATGTCTTCAGGCAGAATGATCCGTGTGGAAACAAATGGAAAAAAGCAGCAGCTTCAGCACTTTCACAACTTTCTGTCATTTACAGACTCGTCCACTGACTCGTCTCTGGAGCCCAGGACAGAAAAACACCACCCGGCAAAAACCAGGAGGAGGTGCCAGGAGCTGCTGACAGAAACCTAAACCTCTGTCCTGCCTGAGCGACCTGCTCCTGGAGGAAAGAACGATGGCACATTTAATCATTTAATCTGAACATGTGAGCTCTGTGTCTCAGAGCTGCTCCAGGATCAGTCTGGGACGGACTTTTCCTCTAGAGTCCAGAAGAGGAGACGCTCCAGGGAAGGAAAACAAAAGTACGCAAAATACTGAAGAGAGGAAGCTTTAGTGACACGGCGAGCTATTTAAAAAGTATCTGTACATTCTTGGGTCAGTTTTAAACTGTGGACTCACAGTTGTTTGTGTATTTATACTCGTCCAGGGAGTCATGGTTTGGCTGCTGGGCTCAGCTGCAGGAAATACTCGTGCACTTTTCTTTACTGGTTGATTCACAGGATTTTCCAGGAATCCAGCTTCAGTTTTTATTCTGAATCCATTCTGTGAACGTGGCGACATGCCCATTCGTCTTTTAGTCTCTCCTGTTAAATTTAAAGGCTTGAGGGGAGAAGATGCATGAAGTACATGTGTGTAGAAGAAAATAAAGAAGAAGCGCAGTTCATCGTCTTTGATGAAGACGATGTTGATGTTTCTGCTGTGACCGACCTTAACGTGTCGTGTCGTTTATCTGTCGGAGTCCAGAGCTCAGCCGGTTTGACGTCTCTCAGATGGACAGGTCAGTGTCTGTGTCGGTGGGCGTGTTCTTCGGGCTCCTGCTGCCTCCTCTCTCCTCGGGAATGGAGGATGGGTCGCTGTTAGGACTGGACAGCAAACCTGAAACACGTCAACAATTACTTGTGAAAATGGCATGGATGTGTCACACGTGTAGAAGTTGCGTGTTCAATGTTCAAGACGTCAACGCATCTGGAAGGTGGAATAAATATATATATAAATCCTGTAAAGTATCTTCCAAATGTTTGTTCTTCATGAACATCACTCACTAAAAAAATAAAGCCTGATTCTCTCTCTTAAAGACTTCGAAGTTGAAGAAGTGTTCTCCTTATTTTCTACTAAATTAAATAGTTGTTTCCTTAGGTCACTTGCTGTATGTGTGCTGTATAAAAACGTACGTTCAGTGTCGTATACAGAGCTGTCGGAGCACGTCCGGTTTCTGCGCTGCGTTGACCTTTGACCTCCACTCACGTACTCCTTCAGCACACCTGACCTGAGAAGAGTCAATATTCTTATTTAATGTTAAATTCAAGATGTCTGTCAATGGATCAATAAAAACATGATGAAAACAAATTCTTCTGTCTAGAAACTACATCACATGTGTAGTTTCCCTCAACATCTCGTTCTCATAAAAGGTCAGTGAAAATGTTTCAAACAAGAAATAATGACTCAGATTGTTTCAAACCTTTATTCTGAAACAAAAGCTTCAGAGTGAAACTTTACCATCTGTTTCCTGTGCCTGAAAACAGCAGAAAACTATTTGAACCACCAGTTCAGTCTGGTTTCTTAAAGGTAGCTTTATCGTTCAGAGTGCACCCACGCTGCCCCCTGGAGGCTACACATGGGTTTTTATATATTTTAATGTAGCTTGAAATCCCTAGTATTTTTTACAGAAATGGTCTGAGCTCACCTGTCGAAGCTGTAGGTTCCAGGGTGACTGACCGACCTCTTCATCTGAGCAGAGAGAAGACGCGTCAGTAAAACACATCGGAAACTTCCTCAGAGTTTGTTGTTTAAGTACAAAACTAAAGTAAGCCATTCTAATAATACTGTCTCTCCTTGAAAACTTAGTATTACTACCTTCTCAGGGGGTCGGAGGTCAGGGAGCAGACTCTGATTGGCCAGAGTCATACACTCCTCCAGGGTCTTGATGAACGTTGCACAGGTCGCACTAAGGAGAGATGCCTGGAGAGAGAGAGAGAGAGAGAGAGAGAAATCATCTGCATCTGTCACAAATAAAGACAAATGTCAAACTGACAAGAGACTCTCTCAAAGATGATGGAAATTGTTTTAGTTTCATCACAGTGTTAGAGCAGTAAAAGATAAATGAGATAAATGAAAGTGTTTACCTCAGAAGTGGGTGTGGTCTCTGTGTCGGTGCTGTGCTGTGATTGGATGGTTTGGACCTGCTGGACGAGGAGGTCGCAGTACAGACGAAGTTCAGACATTTTTGTTTTCAGACAGTCGGGACCTGAGGAGATAAAAATTTAAACCAACTTTTTAATTTAAGTTTAAAGACAACGTGAAATCATTGGTCAAATAAAACATGTTTTTTCCTGTGAGATTAATCTGGTTTTACTATTGGTTTGTGATGAACATCTTGACATCGACATCAGTATAAATAGAAAGTCACTTTCCCAGAATCGGACAGGGCAGAGGACAGACGCCATCTTTACCTCTGTGTTTGTGGCTGTCCAGCGGTCCAGCTTTAGACGAACCTAACGCCACCAGCCATCTTTGCCTCTCTGCAGCGTTCACCGCTCTGACGTAGAAGTGCTGCTCGCCGGGGATTATCAACTCCAGACGCGTGGAGTCTGTTGGATGAACTGAAATGGACAGAAGGACATCGAACGATTCATTGGATGTGTTCATCTCTGGGTGGGTAAAGCTTTGGATGAGGGACGGACCTTTAATCTCACACATGGACATCTTGATGGATCCTTTGCTTCCTTTACCGACGTCGTCCTCGCTGTCGTAGTAAGAGATAACTCCGTTCTCCAGGACGAACCAGCGGGGCTGCCAGCCTGAGGACAGACGAGATGTCTACAGTTCAAACACTGAAAATTACTTTTAAGTTTAAACTTGAGACGTGCCTGAAATGTAGGCGTTTAAAAAAAAAAACAATAATATGGAGGTACTTGTTTTCTACGTGTGTTTACATGAGCTCACACAGGTGAAATGAGTATCTAAAGATATCCGAAAGTTAAATGACCTTGTGTTTTGAACTAGTCTGAGTCTGTTGGTGTGAGATGCTATAGGTAATGATGAGTATGACCTGTGACGACCTCAGACTGTGGAGATTGACTTGTTTAGTTTAGCTAGCTGAACCCTTCAGTTTGCTAGCTTAGCGTGCTAGCTGTCAGCTAACTGACACAAACCATCGTCCTCCGTCGTTCCGTCCCCGTGTCCCCGCTCGACTCGACACAACAGTCCAGACCCCCTGCGGACATACACACACACAGGACACTTACCTGTCATGTAGTTCGTCCATTTGTGCAGGATCCCCTCCATCGTTTACCATCGGCTAATGTAGCCTCTCAGCTAGCTGGCTCCGGGCTGAAGCTCCGCAGGCTAACAGCAGCTCCAGGGTCCCTCGTTAGGAGACCACCTTCATCCCCAGCTGTTGCTTCTGGTCCGGGGGAGCTTTGAGAGGAGTCCGGGCTTCTGTGGAGCAGCTCTCTGTCATGGTGACACCGAGGAGCGACAGACAAGTCACAGACGAGCCGCGGACATGTCAACAAACAGCAGCTGAGTACGGAAGACGAGGGAGGACAAACCAACACAACCAGCGACTGTACTCGAGTACTAGCACTCAAGCAGTCTACTCGAGTACTAGTACTTCACATTACTGTTTCCAGTTAATGCTGACACACACTCAGCTACAAGTATAAAAAGTAATAACAGCGCAGAGGCTCAAAGGTACAAAACTTAATGTGAAAACACAAAATTCCAGAAAATGTACTATTGATCATTTCAGAATGAAGATGAAGATGTTCCATATTCTTTGTACGTTTGAAGGCCTTCTGAACAAATGATGTTTTAAACTCCCAGTAGATGTCAGAGACATGACTTATCAAGTGCTTTGGAGACAAAACAGCAACACAGCCCACAGAGGACATTGTGTCCTGGCCCAGAGACAAACTGTACAGCCGTGCTCTGCTCTGTGACCTCTGAAGGCGCGCACTTGTTCTGGGCTCGGCACGTGATAATGTTTTTGACAAATGAGAAATGCAACCTGAGTTGTCTCATCATGTAACCACAGCACAGACAAGCTTAAGAGAGCAATCTGAGACTCCACTGGATCATGGATAATTTGCTTTAAGTTAAATGTTATGAACAGAAGTCCCAGTAGAGGCCGGCAGTACCAGTGCAAGAAGCTACTGGCAGATAATTCAATCACTGTTCTAGTTTTTTCTTTCAATTTAAAAACGGTGAACAAGTCAAGACACAAATAAATGCAAACAAAGATCTTCATAGTTCTTAATCTCTCTTTATTGCATTAGAACATACATTTCTCATATATATCTATATATATATTTTATAAACGTGAATTTGTACACTACAATCTTTTATTGTAACATGTTAGAAAATACTCGTAACGCTCCAAAAACATAGCACTAAAAACAGTTACCAAACAATGATTATTACATTTCCTCGTTTTGTTTTTGTTTTGGCCACCGAGAACACAAAAACAAGATGGTGGAGATGAAACCGTCGGTCAGGAGGAGAGGAGCGGACCACAGTCGGAGACGGGCAGCTGGGCGGCTGCAGTTTTTTAAACGTTAACGGTGACAGCGAAAGAAGGGAGGGACAATGAGGGGGAGGTGGGAGCGTGAACAGCGATGAGTGTCAAAGCAAAGCCCCATGGGAAGTCTGTGTCACTGTTAGTTACAAACCAGGGGCCTGACAGCAAAGAAGAAAAAGCTTGAACTATCTGAATTGAGAACTTGAAGCTGGAGAGTTAAATTTCAACTCAGTTTAGTCAAATAACACAAATCTTAAAGCTTCTAATTAAAGAATAAGTGAGACTGGATTGTGCAACCCCTCCCCTTTAATGTAGCAGCCCGAAGAACCTGACAGCACCAGTTTCCCAGCAGCTGCTCTCAGGACTCCCAGCTTCCTGTTCAGATCAGAAGTTTCATATATTTAGCAGCCACACGATTTTCTCACGAGTTGATGGAAGAAAGCATTTTCGTCCAGACTTTACAACAGAGCTGATGACCAGAACAGATTCAGTGAAGCAGCAGTGAGGATGGAGCAGGAGGCGACAGGGGATGGAGGCTGGCCGCTGTGACCAGCTCGGACACAGATGGAGCAGAGAGAGAAACTGGGGGAAGCGTCACGACGTAACACACAAACACGCAGTGTGAGGATCGAACGAGCAACACAGCAACTAGCGTGGGATGGGGGAAGAGAACGAGGAGACATGAGGCGTCAGGGAACGTCCCACCTTCAGTCCAGGGCAGTGACGGTTCTCTGTCATCACACAAACCCCACCTCCCTCCTCTGCTACACTGGTTTCATATTCTTTTTACTTTTTAAAACCTTCATTCTCCCTCGTTCATTTCAGATGCACACACACACACAAACCCTGTGACCATAAGACATTTACACACACACACACACACACACACAGTAGACACACACTGAGCCGATAGAGCAGCTGACTGGTGTGTTAGCAGGAAGCAGAGGAAGCGCATGCCAGCTCAGTATTACTGATATGACATCAGTGCTACCCTGGCACGACTTTGACTACTGACTAAATTTCAATGAGACGGCATTTTTCTTGTCCTCGCATCAGTGGAACAGGTTTGATTCACTACTTTTCTTTTATCAAAAAACTCTGTGGAGATTTGATGTTTCTGTGTTTTGTATTAGGACTTCTGTTGAGGACAGAATGTTTGAACCTCAGGTTTTTGTTTGTCACTAGGATTAAAACTTCTCTAGAGATGATGGATTTCCACTTTCTTTGACATTGCAACTTTTCAAATAACATTTCAGAGATCTTGATGGAAAATAATCCAGGAATGGTGAAGAATAGAGTTAAAAATTCAATTTCTTTGGGATGTGAATTGGTTGTTAAGGAAAATAAAAATAAATGTAATTATCTTAATCGATAATGAAAACATTACTTGCAGCCGTATAAATAAAACCTTTGTAAAGATCCAACCGGAAGATCTCAGTACATGAGCCGTCTCATTTCTCGCTCTGCAGGACAGAAATGTGCAGTCAATGAAATGGACGTCTGCATTTAAGACATCTCACGTTTCCCTCCTCCCCCCTCTCTCCCTCAGTGAGCGGAGTGTGATGTTATGATGTTCGGTTCCTAAGGCAGTATCACAGTACAGTCCATAGAGAAACAACAGCAGTACAGAATTACACTGGCCTGCCCAGAACCTTACATCACGCTCAGGTGAGACACTGATGGCATCTGGATTTGTCTTTTTAGGCCTCCAGTTTTTTGGTTTCCACACGCATGGTGTTGCCGAGCGGCTGGAATCATTGCCTGTCGTTAAAAGTTACCGAACATTCAAATCAGGAAGCAACAAGGGAGGAAATTAAAAAAAAAAAAAAAAAAGAGAAAGCTTCTGAAGCAACTTAAAAAAATGTCTCATTAAAATCTCATTTCCTGTGGTGCCCTGGTAGCTCAGCGGGCTAAGGCACATGCCAAGTTCTTGCAACGTCGTAGGTTTGATACCGGCTCATTACCACCGCTGCAAGTCAGGTTCTCGTCACGTCTGTCACACTCCACTGGGGGAAACAGAAGCTGATGGTCATTGAGATGAGATCACTGTGACCAGCGTCATGAAAACAAGACGGCTTCAAGTCACTTAGAGAAACGTTTGCCGCTGGGCAACCACGGCGTGGGCGAGTTTAAAGCGTTCGCCTCAGTGAGATCACCCTGGGCAAAGTTTGACTTTCTGAAATCAAAACTTTCAAAAGAGTTTTTTCTTCTGCTTTCGCGGCATTACTGGGAAAGCTCCATCACAAACTTTTGCTTGAACAATAGTTTCTAAACATCTTTTATATCATTATTTGTTTAATCTGCTGCTTTATATTGTTTTATCTTTCTTTGCTAATTTAAAACTATATAAATTAAAGACACAATCACATTTTGATGAAACTGAAGAGTGAATAATAATCAGCTGAAGATAAAAGATGTCACATTTGTTTTTTCCAACAATCGTTTCAAACACTTGTTAAGTGTCTCATTAAAAAAGAACCATCGTCCAGTCTGTTCTCAGTGGAGTGTGAGGCGAAGCAAAAATAAATAAGACGCCCCACGACAAATGTTAGCGGAGCTGCTACTGTCTCCTTCTACACCTCGAGGCCTTCAGTCTTTCAGTGGCACAACTCTCAGATATAGGGTTCTGGGCCAGAGCTGGGCCGGGAACCGCCCGGCGGGATGTGGGTAGGTTCTGGCACCGAGGCGGACGATTGCACTGCGAGTAAAAAAATCAGCCGGTGGGCGGCGGCTCCGACGGCTCAAGGGTGACTCTTTTCCTTTTTGTTGAGATGAGAGGTTCAACTATTCACCATGATGATCAGACAGTTACCGAACACGAACAAGACAGAACCCCTGGAGCCGCCGGAGCCGCTCCGGTGCCAGAACCCGCCCCCGTCGTCCCTGGTTTGGGTGATATTGTAGTGCGTGTGTCTATAGTACAGTAGCATCATCACTATGGTCCAAGAGACAGATCAGATAGAAGATATCATACAGATGGTCCAATACAGTTATGGTACAACATCTATACATCAACTATACATTGTGCGTTTTTTTTTCCTTTGTTATTATTGTCAAGGGGTCGGGGGTTAGACTTGGTCACATTACATCACTGCTGTAAGACGGAGAGGAGGCGGGAACAGTGGTGGGCGGAGCCACGGATGAACAGTCAGGTCGTTGCCATGGTGACAGTAAAACCAGCGCACACACTGGTGAGGAGCAACACCGTCAACAACCCGCGGAGTGTGTGAGTGGAGGGGCAGTAACAGTAATTTAGAGGTAGTGTTTTTACAGACTTCAATATTCATCAATCAGTTCACTCCCCGTTCTGGATCATTCTGGGTTTAAGACTTCAACAAGACCATCAGTAAATTTAAGATTTTTCTCTTTCAAGTACGACAGATATGAAGGAATGTCAGAGTCAGAGAATTCAAGAAAAGGTGAAGCAGGCGAGTGGGGAACACCCCTGGTGACACCGCGCTGCCTGGGACAGACACAGGTCCACTCACTCCACTGCTAGATCACAGACAGCACGACACTAATACAGACCTGAACACATGGAAAAACGACGATGAGATACTTCATTCAAAAGGCTTAAAGTCCAGTTTACTGATTTTTTTTAAAACCCTGTTTCAAGTATTTTCACAGTAAGTGCTGATGTTTTCATTTTAAATCGACCTTTTCACAGCAGCCGCCTCCTTTCAGTTTATTTCTTAATTTCACATTAAGGATTTAGACAACTCGGAGGGTAAACATCGACCTTTGCTGTAACAAATCTGTTCTGCCTGTTTCTCTAAGTTCAGGGTTTTCTCAGTTGCAAATTTCCTCTACAACTTTCATATTTCTTTTTTTTTATGGACGTCTGTAGAGAATTCAGTGATACCCTGGAGAAGCAAACAACACTTAAAGCCTAAAGTTTTCCATAAAGTAGGAGCTGTGCGTTCCACTCACACGCCAATTTCAAGAAGACCCCACGGCCCAACCCTGACCGAGCCTTCTGTTCATCCGTGGCTCTTGTTTCATTAACAGAGATACGGGTGGTGGTAGCTACGGAGTTTAAGGGGTTCTGACACTGAGGAGATCAAGGGGTAAGGGTCTTAAGTTGAAAGGACTAAAGGGGTTACAATACTAAGGGTTTTCAGGAGTCTGGATGGTGACGTGTTGAAGTTGGGAAATGAATGTCAAAGTTTTACAGTGATGAGAGATCTACCGAGTTACAGGATTTGAGAGATTCATGGGTGAAGAGCACAAGGTTAGTATGAGTCTCATGGGCGGGTAATGTTAGGATATGACCGTGGCCTCCGTCACTATAGCAGGGTCTTCTATGTCAGCTTTACTCTGAACCATCCTCAGCTCCAGCTGGGGCGGACTGGGCCTCCGACCAGGACCGGCTAACTCTGAGGGACAGAGGGGCGGGCGGCACAGATGAGTGGAGATAATTGTTATATTCTACTATGCAAACTGTCAAAGCTTCAGTCAATCAACACATTTTTTACCGTGAGCGTAAGATATGGTCCTCTGGATAACATGGTGCATCACTGAAAACGTCTTCTCACAGGCCGTCTGAGACAGACGAGACACAATTACTCTTCAAACGACGTCTCTGGGCCTCTCTGGGTCCTTGTGTGTTCGTGTGTGTGTTCGTACCTTTAGGTCATTGGGGTAGTGGTGTGTCCACGCTAGCAGCATCGCCGCAAACAGATCTCCGGTTCCCACGAACACTGCGTCCACTTTGGGAACTTCTATCCGAACTCTCTGTGTTGTCCTGCTGCCGTCGGGACGAACTGAGCAGCAGAGCGGAGACAACGGTGGAGTTATAAACTACATGCACATGGAATCAATGTCAAAAAGACAATCCTACAGGACGGACACACGCGGTACGTTGTGTGCGGCGTCACCTACCGTGACGCTGGCTGCCCAGCGACACCAGGAAGCGGTCTCCCAACCTGGAGGGCAGATCAGACGAGGTGATGACCACCGTGTCCGGGCCCATAGCATGAAGGAGGTCCATGACCTACAGTCAGGGAGGGAGGCACTGTGGGTATGTGTCGTCATCAGGGGAAGAGAAAGTACTCCAACGGCTGGCTCTCTCGAAGTAGAACCAGATCAGAAGTGTTTATTACCTCGACAGCATCTTTCTCTGTGCTGATGTTCTTCCCCGTCAGTAATCTACAACACAAGCAAAGACATGGTGTGAAATCAGTAACACGGAAAAGGAGTCCAATTCAAGACCAGACTGAGAATAGCTACACAGTTTTATAATTTATTACACATATTCTCAATCAGAAGTAAAACACCACTAGATGGAGCTATTTGACAATGAGAGAGGACTGGAGCTGAGGCAGAGACAGAGCCTTACGGAGTTTAATGCAACTGTGACTATTTATTTGAACAATCACAACTACATTAAAATAATTCATAAGACACATCTCTCACAATGCTGATCAATCCAGGACGATCCTCCAGACTTTATATGACTGAAATCCATTTGACTTTATGACCACCACCTACTTTACTGCCCTTTTCTAAAAATCATCAATCAAGGAGTCTTTATTTTGACTTTATCCTTTAAACGAGGCACCAGGCAGCTCCTGTGTGGGATTGGTTCATGAATGTGGATTCAAATGATGTAATTAGGGATAAAAACAAGTAAATAAGGTTAAAGTGAAGGGATGAGACGGATCAGAGAGAAGCGACGGTGCGGTTTCTGTTCAATCTTTCTGGAGCTACAAAATGGAGGCATTAGATAATAACATGAGAGGCATTACATAAAGATGGTTGGAGCTAATACTCTGCTACTCACACAGTTACACACTCAATGAGCTGGAGGTAATTTTGATCTAAAAGTTATGAATATGAAGGCGTAAATACTCACTCTGCCTCAAACTGGTTCGGAGTAATGATGTCGGCAACAGGAACCACCTTGTTCTTATAGACCGGATAAAGGTTCTGGGGAACATACTGTGGAGGGAGACCCGCGTGTTAGAGTCACGTGTTGGGAACGGAGCCGCGAGGAGGAAATGCACGCTTGGTTAATTGAGAGCTTTAGATCTTTGTTTTCACGGTTTTAAATTAGGAGTTTGAACAGAATATGAGCTTAATCCCTGAACACGTACGTCAGCACAATGTATTATATACAACAAACACACACAAACGCACACACTGTGAGTCACTGAGAAGTGCCTTGCATCACACCCCCACACACGTACAGATAGCTCAGGGATGCACACTGAACCCCTCCCACACATTACAGCGACAGCACCCTCTAATAACAACAGACAGAAACAAACACACTCGACTGCCCATACAGTTTTGAGCGCCTCACCATCGATCCGTGATCACCGAGGACCGGGTCACACACTGAAAAAACACATTCAGAGTCAGGCCCAGATGTGCACAGCTGCAAAAACACAACTTTAGTAAAGACTTCAGGAGGTCGTGACTGGACGAGCGGCCACGATTCGTCCCCACTGAACTGCACATTACCCAAACGGCATGAATTAACCTTTAGGAGGAAAGTGCCTGAGGCTGGGTCCAGGCCACAGGAATAAGCAATTAATTTCTCTGGTGTATGAAACAGTTCACTGACGAGCTCGGAGCTGCAGCCTCAGACACTGGGATGTGAACTTATAAAAAAACCCATCCCACATTCTCTACTTATGTTTTCGTGCTTTTCTGAAACTCGTGAATAATAAAAAATCAGATTGAATAAACAGACAAATCATCCCTGAGGTATTAAATTATACACATTTAACAAACTGCCTTTTACCCTTATATTATATGTATGTGTTATTGCAGCCTGAATACAGAACTCACCATACACCAGGTTGGGGTTGGCTCGCTTTAACTCCTGAACAATGTCCACCACCATCTCCAAGAAAGACGTGTCTCTGGTATACCCTGAACACAACACACACAGCATAACAACGCAACTTCAACACTTGAAGACAACACTGGGTGTGGCTTCAGAGCTGTGGTCACGTGACAGTGGATATTCACCTGTTAAAACATAATCATAGTGATGTACGTTGTTCAGTTTGATTCCCTCATAAAGAACATGAAGCTCGTCTGCTGTCAACACCTGGCCTTTCCAATGAGAGTAACCTGCAGAGAGGGAGGAGATAATGTTTGCTGACTTTCAACTTTCACAATCCAATCCCACAAGAGCAAAAACACACGTACAGGAAGCAAGTCCCCAACTCTTAGGAACTGTTGCAGAATGAAGTGTGTGATTGTGATGTGACGTGGGACTGTAAGTGAGCAGAGTGAACTTCATTAAAAAGGTTTCGACCAGAGCAAACTGAGCCTGCTCTTCATTCTGCTTGAGGCGGAATCTTTTAAAAGAGAGACTAACTCATCAGTTGATGTCAAACCACAGTCACTGTATAAAATGAAAGGCTATGAATTGTTAGCCCCAGTGCAAACAACCTAATGTTACTGTAAGCGCATGATCAGCACTCAGCCAATCGAATGAGTAGCAATCATGGATTAAACTCACTTAATGTAATCCTGTATGAACAAATCAAACCCAACTGTCGAGCACACACACACACACACACAGTGTGTTACAGGGTGTGTTGACATTGCATGTGTCTGTGTGTGGTACCGCATGTACCGATATGTGACGTGAAAGCCAATGCGAGCATGCGTTGGTGCACGTCTCTCTGCGTATGACATGTTTGCTGCAGGCCGATGATGTCGCAGCTCCAGGTGAGTCACAGCTGGGTCACGTGTTGGTGGTGGGGGGGGGGTTCTGGTTGCTAAGCAACAAGCTGGGGAAAAGCCAAAGGGGCTATGAGATGAGCAGTCGCGAGCGAGCGCGGGTGTGTGAGGATGAAGGAGGCCTACAGATAAGAGCTGCTTCTGTCGTCATCATTTGCTGCTGTCGCAATTCTCAGCGCCTGCTCCTCTTTGCTGCTGCATCCTGCCACTCTCTCCTTCCTCTCCCTCCATCATCAGCTGTGTCTCTCTCAATCATCTCCTCTCCAATATGTCAAACCAAAATTGCAAACTCTACTCTGACAAATGGTAAATGCTAATTATCTAAGATCTGATTAAACGCAGCAGCACAGTCGCAGGCATTTCTAGGTTAAGGTCACTTGGACAGACACAGTTTACTCCACTGATCCGCTGTCGTCAGGAGGAAATAAGAAGCGTTCTCACGTGTTTTCTGGTTTGGTTCTTGAATAAAGCTTAAAATCAGGACAGAACAGTCGTGTGAGGAGATAATGGATCAAAGCAGGCCTTTATAGTTTGTAAAATAAATGTGCCTCAAACTAAACCAGCTTTAAAATGACCTGCCCACACAGCAACACACACACACTCTTCCTGCGCCACACCAACAATTATCCTGATCCTCCATCAGATGTTAGAGGTAGTAATGGAGATTATGCTCACTTGTTTTCTCAAACAAACATCTGCACAGACACGAGCCTGAAACGAGTCACAAAGAAAAAAGGCAAATTCAAATGCAAATCTCTTTAAAAACGTTTTAGTTTGTCAGTATTCTCCTTCATTGGGGAAGTGGCTGCAGTTTGGATGCAACTTGGTGAAAAGAAATCAACAAAAAACAGCCCAGCATCTCATGGAGACAGATTCTAACCTGGGACATGACGGTCAGACCCTGTGAGGACTCCTGACTCTCTGGATTATGATAAAATTCACAGCGAAACAACAACAGCTGAGCAGACGTGCTGGTCGATTCTTTCCTCGGGTTTAGTTTGTGACATCGGAATATTACAGTGACTGATGAGGACGCTGCAGAGACTCTGAGCCAGAAACAGGATGAGCCTGAAATCTGATTATAGATTCAACAAGTGTCAGAGATGTCCGACTGAATTAAGAATGAGACCAACAGCAGCATCAGTGACACACACACACACACACAGAATCAAAGTGTGAATGAGCAAGTGGCCGTCAGCTGCTCTGTGGTTGAAGCTGCTCTGGTGTCAGACAGTGAAGTTACTGACCTCCACAGATTCTAACTCAGCGCTCCCTAACACCTCATCACGACACCCCCCCTACTCTAAACAGGACACACACTCACGCTGACAGAACCATGCCAGTCTTACCTGTATGGTTGGAGAACTGGACGGAGTTAATGGAGTCCACCTCAAATCCTAAAACCTGGAGGCAGAGAGAGGAGGCAGATGTCAGGAGGGATTAAGAGCAATGACCACAGTGGGAGGGATCTTATTGTGGGTTATAAATTCCATTTGAAGAGTTTGTGCCTCTTTGACTTATAAAAGGTGGTAACAACAGCAGCGTCATACAGAGGAGCCTCTCATAACCCTCAGCATGTCTCCAGCCACACCATTGTGTCTAAAATATGGTTAGAAACATTTTTTGGACAGATTTCTCGTGGCTTTTTTCATCTTTCATTTTTCATCTTCTTTATCATCTTGTTCAGGATGGCAGCTCACGTTAAATCTGTGAACCAAAACACGTCGTCTCAGATTAACTTGAGCTGAAATCTGCACAGAGCTGCAGACCACTTATAGAAAACATCTCCTGGTGTCCTCGAGAGAGAGAGAGAGAGAGACACATGACTCGTGCACGTGCACAGACAATCGTTATCTGAATTACTTTATTTAATTGGACAGAAGCAGGAAGGAGGCTGGCTGAATGAGTCCTTTGTGCTCTTCAATTGACTGTAACTTTGAGATACAAGAATGTGCTTTCAGTGGGGACGAGCTGAGACACCCCCAGAATAAAGGAGCGGAGATATTAACTCTGACCTTGGAGTGACTCCTCGACGCTCCTGCTGATGAAAATAGTCTCCAGTGTGGAACACGGCTCCTTAAAGATGAAGTAGTGTATTTGTATCAGCAGCCGGAGGCGTTCAGAAGACCAGCTATGCTCTCAGAGGAGTGAGGTAAACACGACATGACGTTACAAGTCAGTGGTGTAGGAATACACTCAAGGAGGAAAAGAATGAAAGATGAAGCCCTTTCCATATACTTGCTTATCCCTCGTCGACAGAGAGGTCAGAGGTCCGGTAGTGGGAATTCAGAGATCACTTTTTCACAAACCTAAAACGTATGTACAATTGTATGTGAACGGCATGTGGTACCGTAGATAGTTCCATTAAATGTATTTCTTAAAGACGTTTCGATTTACTGTTCCGGAAGCTTGAATAAAAATATCAGTTGACAGTTTCAGCAGCGGGACCCGAGAACCTAACCTGTCTGTTACAAGATGTTCCTCTGGCAGAGCAAGGAGGAAATTAACTGGAGATGTAAAAGCTTGTTTCTGATGTTCACGGGGCTAAGAACATGTTATTTAGGTCACGTCCTTTATCACTGTTCACAAGCCTCAAGCGTGTTTACAGAGCAGTGAATGGAAAGCTTCCATTCAGGTGGCGTCAGAGGCTGAGGGGGAGGATATATGTTTTAATGAAAAGTTACACTTTGGTAAATTGAAGGAAAACGAGAAAAACGCTTCTGAGTTCCTTTAATGAGCATGTGTCACAACACAGGCTGATCAGATCTGAGTCAACACAAACACTATTTACTGAGTCCTCCTGTACCTTCACATCCAATCTGCACCTCCTTCAACTTCAAGCCAAAACATCTGGATCCCTCCCGAGTGGCTGATTGCAGTATAAACCCCACATCCTCTGTGTTCGTGGATGCTGAACTAAAATCAAGTGGCCACAGTTTGATGTGAAAGCTCTATGTGAAAGCTGAATCGATCTGGTCTGGCTCTGAGGCCGCCTGTCTCCATCTTCAGTGACGTCGTACAGGAGGAATCCTGTAGCAGCCAATCACAGCCCTGCTTCCTCACACTGCTCCAGCCTTCTGACAGCAGAGTGAGAGAGAGAGAGAGGGATACCCTGCATGCCCGCTGACATCATCATCATCGTATCCCTCATCTCCTGCACCGACTGCATCATGGTTATTATGAAAAATGACAGCGGCTCCCTCACTGACCCACAGGCTTTCTGTTGAGGAGTCGCCATTTAAAACTCTCAGGTCTCTTTCCTCAAAGATCAATGAAGAACCATCGATACCATCACACTCATTAAAACCCATTTGGATATTTACATGTTTTGGGAAATGTTTAAAAAGCCACATAAGTAATAATCAGGTGGTTGGTGAAATTAACCCTGACAAGCCTGGACAGAATCAACAGAATAGTTGAATTCACTATTTCTGCTCATTTCAGTGTTTTGTTAAATCACCACTGTGCTGCACTTGTAAACGTTGTTTTCCCATGAGCCTTCAGCACAAACAGACTCGACCAGCTGTAGTACAGTGGAACATTAGCGGCGGCGGAGTCTTGAGTGACATGCATCAGAGCCCAGCAGCCATTAGGACAACCAGGCCGCTGCGAACTAAAAATAGACTCTGCACTTCTCACAAGTCGTTCAGGATGATGGGACGTCGGCTCTCACAGTCTCAGCATCAGCACTCAGTGCCACACGCAGGAAAATATTAAACTATAACAATCAGCAGCATCGCCGTTCAGCAATTACAGCCCCAAAGCAATCACGGGTATCATCCCACGGTCGACA
Source organism: Pseudorhombus dupliciocellatus (assembly GCA_016785235.1). Classification (NCBI taxonomy): domain Eukaryota; kingdom Metazoa; phylum Chordata; class Actinopteri; order Pleuronectiformes; family Paralichthyidae; genus Pseudorhombus; species Pseudorhombus dupliciocellatus. Next base: position 1,409,640 of record JAFBJW010000126.1, on the reverse strand, counting down.
TCAGGGATCATAAAGGGAAATGATGATCTCTTTCACAGCCAGAGGGAGCCGATAACCTCTTTGTGCCCACACACGATATCAATTCAACGCCTTGTTCTGTGTGCACCTGCTCCTTTTGGCTCCGGAGGCTTCAATAAAACACCCAGTAAACCGAACCTTTAGGTACCAGGCTCATTACGACTGTTGATAGAGGTAATGACTCAACGCCAACGTCATTTGTTCCTGTTATTAAACTAAGGAGTTAGACACATGTTGAGCCGATCAGAAGCTGAGTTCAACAGTTCTTCATCTGCAGGAGCTTTACACCCAGGTAACAGACCAACCAGGGGTGGGGGGGTCACAGTTAATATTCATTACGAAAACAAAAAACTGTAAAATGAAAAAGCACCTCTGTCCAGGCCAAACAGAATTATTCTATGAGATTTCATCATGTCTAACAAAGTAAAATATAAACCCTTGATCTATTGTTCTGAGTTCGTGTCAGTCTAGTTTTTAACTAACTAACAACCGGAGCTACCGGTCAAAACTGGTCAGTTTAACTTTTAACCATTGAGTGAATCATTAACATAATGTAAAGCTCATGTTTCTTTGGTCACGTTCCAGCTCATTGATGAATTCTACGAACCAGATCATTGACTTAGAGCCATAAGTGTTGGAGCCTTCTATAAATAACATTAGAATAAGACGTGACGAGGGTATAACACAGTGATCTGTCGACTGCAACTGAATACAGCGGCCTCTAGTCTGGATGATGATGACAAAAATGTATTTGTCCTTGCTCTCTCATCGTGTGAAGCTCTGAGCACTAGGAGCCTGTTTCAGGTGGCTCTCTCCACCCATTCCACGTCCGGTCCATTGCCATTTTAAAAATCCTCTTCGCTAAAGGAGACAACCTCCAAACAGGCAAGCTGCAGACCTGCACGCTGAAATCAGCAGATTTTGACAAAGACAGGGATCGTGCATCATCATACGTTGGCCACACACATTCCGAAGCAGAATGATAATGGATTCATTCATTCTCCGGCGTTGACAGTGCTGTGGAGACAAGTCTGTATCACTGTCCACCACAAACACAAGACCTGTTCACCTGGCCGTCAGGCTGCTCACACCAACACCACTAACCACTGTCAACCAGGTAATCCTGCAAGATGGCAAATGATAACCAGAGTAAATCTACATCAACACTGAGCAGCAGTCAGAAGGTTTCACCAAAATACTATGATTCCTGGTTTGTGAAGTCATCACCTTTGTAACACACATGAGACTCTTCTATAGATCTGACCCTTCTCTAGACCTGACGAACCAGCTGTTGTGTTGTTTCCGTCCAGATGTTCACACACGCTTGTCTCTGTGCAGGCTGGTGGAAGCCTGAGGCCCCTGCTGGTCAGTGTGAGCTTCTCTTTGACCTGAAAGGGTCAAACCTTCATGGTGACCGTCACCACCAGCACTCAACCCAGTAGGGGTCGTTTGATTAACACCAGGTGGGGCCAGGGACAGCCTCAATGACAGAGTTCATCCTTCATGATGAGATCAGGTGTTGGTTAAAGGTGAACATGTCTCCCTGTGTTTGAGGACACCTGTCTTCTGCTGTACGCTCTGACATTCCCGGCGTTACTCGGCTATTTTCGGCTTCTCTCAGCACCGACACCCTAAAAATACCAGCGGGAGAAAGCGTGCCAGCGACGGACACGACTCCAGCTGGTACCGCGGTGGTTTAGCGAGATGACAGGTCAGCAGAAGATGGTACCAACCTGAAATACATGATATTAAATATTACCAAGAGTCTTAGTCTTCAAATCCCTCGGTTTGTTGCGGAGGAGAACGCCGGGGTCAGATCGTGTGGGTCCCCGGGAACAGAGCGTGTCAGGCGGGGCTGCGTGGTGTCCGACATTGGGTGCATGCTGAGTGTATTTACCTGTAACGGGAACGAGGCGCTCTTGTTGCCCACATATCCCCGGACGACATGGCTCTGTATGGACAGCACACGGCACTCCATGGCGGCTCCCGGTCAGCCGAGGAGCGGGTGGGGAGAGATGCAGATAATCCCGGAGGCTCAACGATGGAGACGCCTGAACATCACAGCGCGACAAACACGGGAGGGAAAGAACCGCCGCTCGCCCAGACGGTCGTTAGCTGGTTAGCTAGCAGGTTAACGCACCAGGGTGTCACACGCAGGATGGCGGCGTGTGCGGGGGACGCGTGTGTGGAGGTTGTAACGGGTGACGAGCGGCGTGATGGGGGCGAACACGCACGAACCCACGCACAGTTCTGCACAGGCGATCGGAGCGACCGCCTATAACCGGATGACGTCAGCACCGAGCGCATCCTGACAGGCACATCTGGATTTGAATGAACGTGACCATTAACTCTCCTCCTACCTGCTTCTTTCCCCTCCATCGTGCGTCTTCACGCAGCCGAATTGCTCAATATGATCACACACATTGATTTATTTATCACATGGCTGTTTACCGTGTGGGAATAACAGAGAAACATGGTTGAAGTTTTGTCTTGTCTTTCGAATGGAGTCTGGTGCTGCGCTTATTTCGTGTGTGTGAATTGTGTGGTTGTGACTCACACCGTATTTATTACAAAGTCGTGACTAGGGGAGTGGGGTGTGTGTGTGTGTGTGGGGGGGGGGGGGGGGGGGGGGGGGGGGGGGGGGGGGGGGGGGGGGGGGGGGGGGGGGTGACTTGGCAAAGACTGGCTCTGTCATCACATCCAGCAGCGATGATGGAGAGACGAACACAGCAAAACACATTGAACCGAGAGGGAAGAGAAAAGAGAGGCTGACAGATGAGTGATCCAAGCAGAGCGATGAAGACAGTCACCTGCTGTTCACTGAGGCCTGGACCACTGTGATGATGCTTTAATTGCAGGTCACACACATCCTGGTCGTCAGAAAGCATCAGCAGTGGTGGGAGTACATCAGAGTCCTGATATAATCCGAGACATTTCACTGCTCCTGATGATCAACGACAGTTTACAGTTACATAATCTCATGTGACAACCCCAAACTCTTACAAAGTCCAGACTTAGTATTTTGAAAGTTCTCCTTTAATAAAACACTCATTCCTCTTCTCCCATTTTCCCAGGCTTCCATACAGGGCAGGAGGTAGAAATTCATGAATTATTTTGGGTCCTGGTCCATTTCAGGCTCTAGAAAGGAAACAACACAATAAGAAAATGAATGTGTATCTGTGAACTGGTGGAAAGGGACAGGTACTCCCAGGACCTGACGTGGTGAACACCAGAACACCAGAGGGCCTGAACCTCTCTCTACCCTCCATGCGTCGCTTACCGGAGAAGGTGAACTGAGGGAAGCTGCTCAGGTCTCCTCCTCCTCCTCCCCCATAAACTCTCTGGAGCTTTGCCATCTCCTCTGAGAGGTGACGCTCATAATCTGAGTCCACCGCCACTGGTCCTCCACTGGACCTGAGTGGAGACAACAGGATTTGTCTCTCTTTTCATTTAAACCATTTTATAGCTGTTTTTGTTTCGTATTTACAATCAGGAACAAACGTACTGAACCTGTAAACAAGCAGGAAACCTACATACTAAGTTTTCTTCTGATCAAATTAAAAAGGACCTTTTATATAACAAAGTAAATGGGAGGAGACGTCCCTACCTGCGCAGGTTGTTGTATTCCCTGATCTTCTCCAGGAAAAGTCTCTGGACTGGATCCAACTCTTCCGTCGCACACATGAAAACATTCAAGTTAAAAACGTCCGTTCAGCCGAAAATCATCAACTCCTCAATTTCAGCTTTACTTCTCAAGGTCAAACTCACCGTCTGAAGTTTTCTCCTGGTCCCTCTGAGCTTCGTCTGCTCCAGCTATTTGGACAGGGACGGTGAACAGCAGCTCCTCCATTAATGCATCAGTCTGCAAATCTTCAGACAGAGACAGAGACTCGATGTCCACAGCCTCAGTGATCTCCTCAGACTTCGCTCCGTCCTCCACCTCCGTCTTCGTCTCCTCAGCGACCGCTTCAGCTTCTTTCTCCAGATACACGGCGGCTTCACTCAGAGACTCGTGCTCCAGAGATCCCAGAGAGGCCTCGACTTCAGCCAACGTCACAGACTCCAGAGACATGGCCGCCACGACTGCGCCCTCCTGCTGCGCTGGTTGTTTTCCGGCTCGCTGACCCACGCTTGTTTCGTCCTGCAGCAGCCAGGGAGGCTGGGACTCCGGCCTCGGTTCTTGCTCAGAGAAAAACATGGCCTCCATCACAAGAGGAATCTCAGCTTCTATCACATCAGCTGCTTCAGAGATTGAATCGAACATTGAAATCTCAGCCTCGGCTGCGTCACTATGAACGGCATCCTCTGTCGCCCTCTTCTCCTCCATCTTCTCCTCTTTGGCCAGCGCATCGGCTTCTTTCTCAAGCACATCCCTCGTTTCTTGCAAAACTTCAGTTGCGAGATTTTCGACTTCAGCCTCCACCTCAGATAAAGTTATGGATTCAAGTGTCATGGCTCCTTCCTCCACCTGCGAACATGCAACACTAGCTGCAGCAATTTCACTCGTCCTCATCTCTTTGTCGGTTTCAGCAGGCCCTGCAGGAATTCCACAGACGAGCTCCGTCATCAAAGTGGCAGTTTCTCCCTCCAGCTCCCGAAGGTCGTCCGGCAGAGAGCTCCACCGTGACAGGACGTCTGACAGAACCTCCCCCTCGCCTTCACCCGAGTTCTCGGCTTCGGCCGCAGCTTTGTGGCCTCCACCGACCAACAACCCCTGGAGCTGTTCCTCTGTCCTCTCGTCCAGGGTAAACTTTGTCTGGAGCAGCGCGTCGGTTTTCCAAGAATCCACCGAGGTTTTCACTGAATGAAGCGTCACAGACTCTAAAGTCATTTGTTCAGCTTCGCTCTCCTCGTCGCTCCCTGAGGACGGCTCCACTGTCGACTCTACTTTGGTTTCTAAAGCTGAAACTGGAGGTTCCTGTGCATTTTGGTTGGAAGCAGAATGTTCGACTTCTACTGTACGTTCGAGAACAGCAGCTTCCCTCTGTAGAGCAGAGGTCAGGAACTCTACTGGTGGTTCTACTGGGCTTTCTACTGAAGGGGAAGGTGCTGCAGAGGGAGGGAGGGTGGTTTCTTCCGTTTCAGCTGCTTTGGCTTCTATTGTAGTGTCAAGCGTTACCACAGGGCCGGTGTCTCCTGAAGGTCCGACTGTAGTTTCTAATGAAGGGTCCCCCGTCGTAGTGTAGGAGACGTCGACGACTCCCAAGTCCACACCCGTGACTTGTCCTCTTTTAACTGGAGCTTCAGCCGTTTCTATTGTCTCTACTGATCCTGCATCAGACGCACTGTGTTCTACTGGAGGAAGTCTGACCTCTCCTGGTGCTTCCATCACTGGGATCATAGATTCTGCTGAACGTTCAGGAGCTGCTGCTCTCTGTGACGTTTCCTGAGGAGCGATGCTGGTTTCTACTGCGGGCTGTACCACCTGTCCTGAATCTGCGGCTTTGGTTTCCACTGTGAAGTCTATCAGAGGCTCTACTGGACCCTCAACAGCTGGAGCCTGAGTTTCTAAAGCTTCTACAAGAGGATGAGTCGACTCTGTCGATGGTTCCATTGCCGTTTCTACTTTGGTTTGTATTGTTTGGGCGGAAGTTTGGCCTTCTGCTGAAGCTGCTGTGGATCCAGACGCTGGAGGAGCTGAGGCTGTAGTAACGGCCTCAGCTGCGGAGCCCTGGATGAAGCCAGGAGGCGGCTGCATGGAAGATGCTGGTGTTGGCTGAGGGGAAAGCGGTGCTGTGTGTAGAGAAGAAGTTGTGGCCGAAGCAGGAAAAACAGAAACTGATGGGTTTTTCTTTGAGAAATGAGAAACATCTGAGGAGGAGACATGGTGGAGATGGTTGAGGTTTTGGTTGAGGAGAGGAGGTGAGGAAGAGGAGGGGAAAAAACAAATATAAATGACTGTGAAACAAAAAGCTTAAATATTTACAATATCTACGTCATACAGGAGAAGATCAATTACTTGTCTTTGTCATCTACCACTGATCAATAATAATGACAGAACATCCTCGATGCACTGACCTTTAGCAGCACCTGGGGGCGCTGTGCCTGGCCTCTTTTGAGAGAACAGTTGTTCCAGGAGTTGAGCTACATCCAGCGCAGGCTGAGGTTTGGCTTTTCCTACCAGTTAAAACATGTCGGGAGACAAACGCTCATCTTAATATTCTGTCCCTCGCAGTTTTAACAAAAAAATGACTACTTACCACCTGAGAACATTTAAAGAATGACTTCATCCACATTACAAAGAACAAATGCATATGAATAGAATACAGGGATAATAGAATACAGGGATAATTTAGATTAAACATGATAGTAGATCACACGCACGATTTGCTTTCTTACTGATGTGAGTTCTTCGTGGTTTTCTTTCTGAAGGTTTGGAGCTGAGCAGGGCCGCCTGCGGCCTCCACACAACTCGACACAACTCTCTGTGAAGACACTGGACACAAAGTGACCCCAGAATTCAATTATTCAATTGAACTTGGTTATTTCAAATCCACATTTCAATTCAACTGCTACACCTTTCCACAACACACCAAGTCCTATATTCATAGGAAAAATACTATTTGCGCCTTCTTAGCGTCATATAGTACACAAACCTATAAACTGATTATATATTACATGTATGTTTTTAGGGTTTAGACTTGGAAAAGTTTCAGCAGCGTGACGTGCATTCTGTGCTACTTCTCTCTGTCGACATCAAAAACAATACACGTGGTGTTAACTCCAGATTTCAACCACTGAACTCACGTTGATGCAGGATCTTCTCCTGAACAGAGCAGCCGCCATGTTCCGGGTCAAATTAAACCTGAGGAGGAGTGAAGCTGGAGGAGCTGAGCTGAGCTGAGCTGAGGAAGAACTGAATGTCCTCACGGAGGTTCTGCTCCACCATGACACCGTCCCCGGGATTCCTCCGCCTGAAGCGGGCGGCACATGAAGAGCCGCACGAGGCTAGAACACCATCACGTCACCTGCAGTCTGCGAGCAAACATGCGTTAGATCAGAGAAGATTCACTCACATAAACACTGAGAGATTTAAAATCACAACAACACGTGTTTCCTGTCAGGACTGTCAAAGTAAAGGTCGCAGGGCAAACCTGGGGAAAGTACTGACCTTTGGCCCCTCACCTTTATTTTCATCAGTCTCAGTTCAATCCATTGACTGTCCACAAAGAGGGTTTAGTTAAAGTTCACGCCTGCTCCACAGATTCAATGATTTTACTTCATTCTCCCTCACCATCAAATATAGCAATTATCACTATGAACAAACATGATGTTCAGTGTGTTTTGTGTCAAACAGAAATTTAATTACATAAAAGACACATTTCATTTGATAAAAGTAGATTCAAATCAGGTTAAGGTTAAACCAAAACACGGGAGCTAGACATAGCAGTGTTGCAGTATAATGTCGCAAATCGTCGCATTATTTATACCCAATGATGGATCTGTTTTCGCAGCGTTATTAAATTCTAGTTTTTCACTTCACAAGGCAATATTAGCAAAATTAAATCTGGAATAAACTGATTCAGGGGAAACTGTATTTTATTCTGAAGGGAAACCTGAACTTCCGGTGATCAATGTTTATCATATTTGGACGCAGCTCATTTTAAGACAGTGCCCCCTTGTGTACATGTGGAAGCACAGCACTGAGCTGTGGAGATAAATGTCAAGGTGAATTTAATTTGACTTGATTAAGTGAAAATGTCGGATTCAGTCCATTTCTAGTACAATTCTTTTCTAAATGATTGTGGTTTTACGCAATCAGAATGTATCAAGTAAAGCAAAAATAATAATAATGGGACTTTCTTAATGATGGATTTTCCTCACAAAGGATTTTTTATTCTAAAGATTTTGTTTTGTTGAAAATGCTATAATATTTAACATTTCCCAGAATACCCAAATTGTCATAAACTTCTTTTATACAAGTAAATGTAGTCTGTTTTATGGTGTATATTTTGATTTGGCTCCGACCTTCTCTCCCCCTGACGCGAACGTTACAATCACGGAAGCAGAGCAGCGGCCATCTTGGTCCAACTGGAGTTTATTCTGAACATTGAAAGACAACAACGTACATCATCTTCTACAGTGATAATTAACAGCAGTCTCCACCCCCCCACCACCCACCCCCACCCCCGCTCATATATTAACTCTCAGATTAGCAGTAGTATTATACACAACCTGGAAGATAGACAGTGAGAACAGGTTCAGGGAGGAGAGGAGGTCAGGCAGAACGGTAAGAACAGAACAGGATGGACAGGGATGATGAGAACCATCCTCCTCCTCCTCTCGTTAGCTTCAGTCTGGAGAAACACATTAACACCTTCCTTCACTGTCTATATGCTGCAGCCGGCTCGGCCTGGCTGACCTCTGATTGGACAGTGACTGGTCACTAAGGTAACTACAGGTTGTCTCCGTGGTAATCCAGTGTGTGACTGTAACCATGGCCTTAAATTAAAAAAAAAAACTCTAGCTAAATTGACTAACTGGCCGAGTAGCTAGCTATCTAAGGTATATATACACCACACTGGGATCTTATTTGTCGTCTGACTGGCGAATGCAGCGGCCATTTTGAACACTCAGGTGAGGAAAGTGTGCGAGGAAGATTAGTGCTGCCTTCAGAGCGACTCCTGAGTTTGTGTACTTGAAAACAATCAAGTAAATGATATGACATAAAACCTAAAGCAAACTGTGATGTCTTAGATTTGTTGTCTAGAACTAGACTGCAGGTTTTTGTAAACGAGCTAACACAATCTGATATGAAGGCACCAGATGTACGAAGCTGGATTTGCGTTTTGAAAATTGGGCAAGCAGTTGAAATGCTAACAGGCTATTGCTGATTGGCTGACCAAGCCAGGTTTGTAGCAGATATTGATTTGGTGAGGAACTATGATGACCTCAAGCATATGTGTAACTTAAAACAAACAAAAAGTGACCTACAACCTATACTGCAGCCTCAAGGTGATTTGGCTTCACTTTAAATCCAGTAGAGGCTACTTAAAGACTTTGGGTCTTTTATTGACAACAAGAAGACAATTTAGTCTTTTTTCTTTTGTTTTTTCTTAAACTAATCTTCTAGGTTACGTTTCCTGTTTCGAGAATTCAAAATGGCCGCTATGTGAAGTATGTTAGTCGTCTCCTCTGCTCTAATATTGGAGACTCTGTTTCAAAAGTGCTGGGAGTGCCGACGCACAGCCAAATGATTTCTACACTAAGCTGTCTCATGGTTAGTGTGTGGACACGTTTCTACAAAACACACGTCTGCAGTACCTTTAGCCCGTCAGCGAGCCCCCCCCGATCGATCGGGCTCTGGGCCCCCCCCAAAAACTGTCAGGTTCGTCCCTCCCTGCATAGCGACGCCCACTGTGTCTGCACAGCAGCGACAGAACAACGGAGGAAAAACAAGTGACTAAATAATCACCTGGTACTACAGAACCCCTGTGTGTGTCAACGTCAAATAAAAACAGACATTCGTTTTTCCACATTTTAAATTAGTTGAACGATTGTTCGTTCTTCTCATTGCACCTGTACATGAATTTAAAATGTCACCGTTCCTTTAACATGCAGTACCGCCGCCCTAACACTCCGAGAGTGTTAGAAAAAATAAAATGTACACTGAACCGTACCATTAATTTGCCTGTGCACCCTAATGCACACACACACACACACACACACACACACACACACACACACACACACACACCACACACACACACACACACACACACACACACACACACACACACACACACACACACACACACACACACACACACACACACACACACACACACACACACAGGGGTTTGTAGGGACAGAGCAGGGGGCTGGGATTGTCACTGAAGAGTCTGTGTGATGACGCAGGAGAGAAACCAGTAAAGACCCGGCCGACTGGATCAAACACTGTGATGACACAGAGCTGGACTGGACTGGACTCCCAGTATGAATCTGTCGACTGGAGCACTTAAAACAATTTAAGCATGTTTAGTGTGTAAGACTTTTGTGGCCTGGAATGTTCATTTTAAGAGAGTCAGAACCTGAAACACAAGTGGAGGTAAAATATGAAATTCTTCAGTCTAAATGATTTCTTTTCTTACGACGCTATATTATAATTTGGACTGTCCACTTTCACTGTCCACGTACTGAGCTCCAGTTTCCAGCAGCAATAAGAATAAATAATGAGAATGGCAAGATGATCTGTCTCATGTGAAGTTTTAAATCATCTTCAAGAGATGACAGCGAGTCTTAACCTGTTTAAAAAGCTTCAGGACATTTGTCAGACACTGGAAATCAAACATTTAACTGGGAAAAGACAAAAACAGAAATGTTTCTTCAACTGATCTAAGAAACCGAACCAGACAGAGACGATCCAGACCGGTCCAGTCTAATCCAGCCCCACCTCCTGGTCATGGAGTCCAGTCCATGTGGATCCTGTTCTGGGTTCAAGGCTCTTCAAACAGCTGGAGGTCCAGCCTGACCACAATCTCTCCGGTGGGAACCTCGTGTAGTAGCAACCGCTTGGTGATTGGTCCTTTAGAGCCCTGATCCTTCTTTATCTCAGCCAACCGGATCTCCGTCCTGCCCAGGAAGTCTGGAGGACAGAGGCAAGGCAGAGATATGAGACTCAGACGTTAACCTGAGGGAAGATCTTTTAAATCTGGGTCTGGCTGCCACCGACCGTCTGGTGAGAACTGGTCTCGTTCGAACACGGTGACGCAGAGGACGTCCTGCTCCAGGTCCTTTATGAAAAACTGACAGTTGGAGTTCCACTTCGGGTTCAACGTGTCCTACAGACGGAAAACAAACCCACCGATCGTCATTTGAAATCATCACAACAATCAACTGCAGCGTGATCCACCAGTCAAACCTGTAATGTCTTGGTGATATGGCACTGGGAGCCCATGGTCACCTCACAGTAAGGGTTACTTTTACCTGCAGAGACAGACAGGACGGTGATCAGCCGAGGACGACGCAGCCTGTCCTTTGTTACGCGTTAGGGTTAAAGGAGTGTGTGCGTACCGTGAGAGCGACAGGGTTTGAGCTCGATTCCCTCCACGATGTTGACCATCAGCCGACCGATGCCTGTGGCTCTCTGAGAGCGGACTGAGACACAGACAGACAACAGAGACTTTAAATATGTTTCTAATGGCTAAGAAACTCCAGGAGAGAGGAGAATATATCTGAATACCTCCCAGGGTCGAGGTTAGCTTAGCCTCATGCCACAGTTGTGAGAACAGATTCGGCTTTAAAATAAAGGTGGACTGACCTAGATACGCCTTCTCTCTCTTCTTCTTTTCTGTCTCGATGAAGAGTTCGGACGCCGCCTTAATCTTCTGGACCCACGCTGTCCTGCACCAACACATCACTCACACATTTAGTCTTGATTATATTTCAGGCACGTGCGTGTCCGTCCGCGTGTTTCCACGTGCGTCTCACCGCTCGTTGATGCTCTCGGCTCTGAGCGTGTAAACTCTGTCGATGTGGGAGATGTGGAACAGCGGCTCGTCTCCCGACGGGTCCGTCGGCAGCTTCACCAACACCTCGTTCAGGAAGATCGGCTGAAACGGACACAGGCGGAAACAAAACAAAGCTTGAATGAGACAAAGAGCGTGACAAGAAAAACCTGGGGCCAGAGGACATTCTGAAAAAGGAGGTGTTGTCTCACCGTCTTGTACATGCGATACTGCAGGTGTGTTTTAGACGAGAAGACTTTGTCAGAGCCGGACGAGCCCAGAGGTTTGGTCACCTGGTGACAGAGAGAGAGAGAGAGAGAGAGACGTTATGCCAGTGACACACACACACACACACACGTGCACACACCCACCTGTGTCAACAGCAGGAAGTCATTGAACAAAAAGCCATACAGCTCTTTGCTGCTCTTGGCTTTGAACAGTTTCCCGCTGTGGAGAAACTTCCTGGGACCCAAACAGTTTGTGACCGAGTTAAACACCAGTTGCTGAATGAGAGAGAGAGAGAGAGAGAGAGAGAGAGAGAGTTTTATTTCAGTAAATAAACATTCAAACATCAGTTTATATATCAGAGTGTGCGTGTGTGCCACCTCAGACAGGCCTTCACACTGAACATGAGCCTGAATCCACTCCAGACGATCGGAGTTCTCTTTCTCCCTGACGCCCTCGTTCACCTGAAAACCAATAAAACTAAAGTTACACAAATAAAAAAAGTTTTCAATTATTTCATGATAATGTGCACATGCATGTAATACCTGGGAACATAGCTCCTCTGCTTTCTCCAGAGCAGCCTTCAGGTGACTGTGGTCTGGATGGGACTCCGGAGTGTTTTCTAACGTCTGTGATCGACAACAACAGACAGAACCATTTGAAGTTCATTTGAACGCAACAGTTTTAAAGCTCAGTCTTTGTTCATCTATGTATTTTGTATGATCCTGCGTGTGCTGCACATACATTCTTGATGATGAGAGGGTAGCGTGTGACTCTCTGCATTGGTTTGAGCAGGAAACTGGACAGAGGCATCCCCTTACACCTGGGGTCCATGGCCAGCCTCTGAAGGAGAGAGCGGACATTGAACACACACACACACACACAGATCAAAGGACAGCGGTCAGGTTTCTACCTTGAGGAAGTCTTTGATCTCAGGGTTGTCGTCTGTTTTCTGTTGGATCAGCGTCGCTCCGTTCAGCTGACACGAGCAGAACCTGAACACACACACAAGATTAACAGACGACATCAGAGACATTGAAATCAGGAGGAGGAGGGAATCAGTGGGATGAGAGGCGGGACCTGATGTAGGGCTGCATGTGAGGCAGCTGATTGGTCAGGATGTCACCGATCATCTTCACTGGCATCCGGTCTCCTGACATCTTCTTCCTCACTCTCAGAGCTCTGAGGGAAGACGAGTGATGAACTTTTTTTTTTTTTTTTTTTACAAAAAGCGTGGACCTCTGGAACAAATACTGAATAAACAATAATTCTAACATGAAACATGGTTGATGGAATCTGTTTCAAATTATAAAACCGTTCTGAGACTGTTCAGGCTGACACAGTCACCACTGTCTGCCTGAGTGTTTGTGTGTGTGTGTCTTTACTTGAGCAGTTTGATGTTGCACATGATGAGCTCCTTCCAGTTGACGAAGATCATGGCGACTTCCTTCTCCGTCAGCAGCTCACACTCCAACAGAGGTTTGTGGAAAATCTATACACATACACACACAAACAAACCGCGCTCACATTCTGTGTAGCAGGAGTTGAACCACGCCCAGTTTGGGTCAGTGTTAAATGTTATTGCTCATGGTTGTACTTTATTATTATTATGCAGATGAGCTACAGTTTGTTGTTGTGTGGTTGAGCTGCAGTGATATCAGGAGGCTCTTCATCTACCTCTGTGACGAGCTGCAGGTCGTTGACGTAGTTCTCCTCAGTGACGATCAGCTCGTGGATGTAGCCCTGGCGTTTCCTCTCCATGGGACTCAGCATGTCCAGGAGGTGGAGGTCAGCGCACCCTGAGGACACACACACACACACACACACATACACACAGCTGTCAAAGAAGCATCCAGAGAACATTCACATTACACCTTCATTTAAACATAGCTAGCAGCTACATACCTGAGAACAGAAAGCGAGCACCTGCAGTGTGTGTAGGTAAAAGTTTCAGTTGCTGTTGATTTAAATATGAAACTTTGCTCGGGGACAAAAAAAAAACTGTTAAATAGATTCCTACAGGTTTCAAAATTAAAAAAAAGACAATTGTTACCACTTACTGATTCATCTCTCTTTCTAACCAAAGTATTAAAGATAATAAAATAACAAAAAAATACCAGAATTAGGTACTAATTGAGTTCACGCCACATTTGTCAGCACTTTGAAGTTTTTCATAAAATAAATAAATACATTAAATCTTGAAACATCCTGGAGGACAGTTTTATCTAAAATCCAACAAACTTCTCTGACTCTCTGAGGACGATGCAGCAAAATTAAAAAGGATGAATTCACAATATTCATGCAGATGTTTGAACTGGAAAAAGCTGCCGTTCCTTAAACACTGAGTACTGCAGCTAAGTAACAGTATTCACTGCTAACTGTCATCTTTAGTACTTGTAGGTTTTACAATCTTTAATCATATTGTGAGGACTTTTCTGTGGGGATGAACACACTCACAAAACATCAACGCCGTCTTCTGCTGTGAGTCTGATTAAAATCTCAAAGAAAACAATGGAAGTATGTGTGTGTGTGAGAGAGTAACGAGGCCAGTCGATTGCGTCTGTCTCAGAGCGTTTAATCATCAGGACCATTCACCGCTTCATCAAAGAAAAAAAATTCCATCAATAAAACCTCGGCACATTTTCACTCTGGATATTCTGTACATTTCATTCATTCATTCATTTTCCTTTTTGTTCCTTTGAGTTTCTATCTGACCGCAACGTCCGTAACACTGCTCGCTCAGGATTAACTCTTACACACGCCGGCTCATTACGGTTTAACTCTCACTCACTAACACACACACACCCTCTCATTCATGATTAACTCTCTCACTCATCCACTCAGTCGTTCATTCATGCACTGACACCACGAGCAGTCAGATCACATTTGGCTTGGCTGTTAATCCATTCATCTGAGTAGCTATTTATAAGAAGCATCGACCAATCAGAATTTATCAGGTTAATAATTCATACAGAACTTGAACGTTTACAAATCGAACTAAACCAGAGCCATGAGACTTAATAAAAGCAAACGTTAAAATGTTCTAAAGTGTGGCCCGCCTCCACCTGAGCCGTGACCAGGGCATTCATGGTTTGAACTGGGCGGCTGCAGAAGCGAGGACGCAGAGGATGGGCGTGGCTCTGGTTTAGGTCGCTCTTTGTTTGGATCTAAAATACTTGCTCTGATGGTGAAAAGTCTCGACCACGTTAATGAACTGACCCTGAAAAACCAGGATGTGCAAAAAGAAATCTCTCTTTGTCTTCCAGCCTCAGTTTGTCCAACTACTAATGGTCTTTAACTCGCCAACCAATCAGAGCCCTTTACCTCCAATACTGACACACCCAGGAAGCAATGGGATCCGAGCGAGGTATTAATAATAATAATAATAATCATCATCATCATAACTCTATTGCTTGTTGTATAAAAACGTTCATTGTTTGTGTTTCTGAGGGTAAACATTAAAATCACAATACTGTCATCTGGATAAACAAAACAAAACAACAACACAATAAGTCTGATATGGCAACCACTATAATGCTCATCTGTTGCTATGGGAACAAAGAGGAAGCTGGGTGTTGATGTTGAGGTGTGGTGTGCATAACCAAGGTAACAGCGCGAGAGTTAAAAGTGTGTCGTGATGTTTGGAAAGATGACGCGTCGGTTCATTTAGTGGATAAACGTTGGATGAGAGGGCCGAGAGGACGAAACGAGGTGAAAGTTATGGAGCAGCGCTTGTGTCCTCATGTGTGATTCCCTCCTGAGCCTTGCAGACTCAACACGTCACATGATGGTTGATATGTCTGATACGACAGGTTTGCATTGAAGGGGGCAGAAGGTTGGTGATAACACAAATCACAGTATAAAAGATTTAAGATTAAGATGTTAAAACCGATTAAAAGTTTCACGAGTTGGCGAAAAAGTGAAGCATGACGTTCATTAGCTTAGCTTAGTGTTAAACTGGAAGCTGGGGGGAAACTGTGAACCTCACCGACACGTGGGTTTGTTTTGTGTGCTTGTCTGTGAACAGATGAAAAATTAAAAAGACAAGTTGTTCCAGCTACATGGTCGAGATACAGACTTGGGCGTGTCATCAACTGTCTCATCCAACGCTCAGCGAGAGAAAACGAGTAAAGCTCCTCGTTTATCTGAACAGACCTAAATGGCTCCGTCTGTCTTCAGCACCAAATCTAATTGAGTCAGTGTTTAACAGCATCTTCTCATCATAGCAACAGATGACACTACAAACATGTAAACAAACAACAGAAAACGGATCATTTAAAGTAAATACACATTTAGAGTGTTAATCTACGACGGAGAGAAACATTATCACTGCGTGTGTAAGGACTCCCAACTCAGTACCTTGCTGTATTTTGTGTTTGTGATGTGTGGTTAGCTCGTATGCTAAGCAGTTCCAGCCCTGAGGTACAGGCCGCGTCCCATTCCAGCTGCTCGCTCCCTTCCATGCGTCAAGCACAGACAGACCAGAGCAGACTGTGACACCATGGGGGGAGGGGTCAGCAGCGGCATGGGTGTGACTGCTACTGGGCGTGCCTCGAGTCTTTTTCACCTCTCCTCCTTTAGTATGAGTGTGTGCATGAGCGGGAAGAAGGAAGGAGAAGCTAAGGAAGCAGGAGGAAGGAGTCTTTGGCATTAAGGAGAGAGGAGGTGACGAGAGGAGAGGGAAAGACTATTGAGACCCGCCCTCCAGCAGATAGTGGGTCGTTCTTAAAAGCTGTGGGAGGGGTTAGTGAGGGGCGGGGCCAGTACTTGTGACTGACAGGTTTTATGAAGCCGCTGAACCAATGGGAGCAAGATAAAAAATAAAAATGGATGAGCTAATGACAGATTCTCCCATGAAGCCACAAAATGACCCACTATCCACTTAACGAGCTGATGTGTGTGTGTGTGTGTGTGTGTGTGCGTGTGTGTGTGTGTGTTGTGTGTGTACAGGTAAAACATCAGTCCAATCTAGGAGAAAGGAGATCAATAGTCTCATCTCCTCTTTTCCTCTCCTTTCTTCCCTCCCTCCTTAACTTAGCACCTTCCAAGCGACAGAGACAAGGAGCCAGGGAAGAAAAGAGGGAAACAGAAGACGAGAGGACGAGAGAGGGAGGAGGAGGAGAGGAAAGTTGGAGAGGAGTCCTGACTATTGATCTCCTGTTGAACAGTGCTGTTTGGAGCCAGAGCCTCAGATAAAGTTTGGCCAAGTCGTCAGAGCCATGCATAGAGAGAGTTCTCGCCACCAGAGGGCGCTTTAACGTTACTGTCTGTCTCTCTCTGGCTTCTATTGGTGGAGAGTCGCCATTTCCGGGTCATGTGACCTCTTGGAGCGGTCCCATTGGTTGAGTGGCCTAGTGGGCGTGGCCTAGTGGGTCTCTTTGAGGGCTTTGAGGAGAGGGGGGTTCTGGGTAATGATATGATCCTAGAGAGAGGACGACAACAACAACATCAACAAAAACAACTAAACAAAACAACACCAACAACAACAACCAATCGGGTGCTAGGTGGGTGGAGCGTGCAGACAGAGTGTGGAGCTGTGGTCTAATCTAGCGTAGAATCAGATGATCTAGAGCAGGTGACACATCAACAGGAAGTGGATTCAAAGAGTTGGAACGGATGTGAAGTTCATTCAAGAGTTTAACTTTCCTGAGATATTTAAAGTGATACGCTGATAATGAGCAGATTGAGCAAAACTCAAAATCAACTCACTCAATTTATAATACAATGATTGATTAAAAAACACTGATTTGAGCATTTAGAGAAACTTCAACTTAAAAAAAAATCAAAGAAATTCAACTTCTCATTTTTTATTAACTAGTTTTGTAGAAGTCATTTCATCACAATGTTGTTCTACTCAAAGTAAATCAATTCTAATTTGCAATGACTACTCAGCTCTACAGTGAATTAATCACAACTTCAGCTGCACTCAAATCTTATATTTAGAATATTTCTTGTTGTATTTTTCTCCAGAAAAATAATGCCGCTTTTACTAAATTTACCCACAATCCTGTTGGTCAGTAAGGTAAGTTTGAGCTGCTGCTCTAGAGACTCTGAGTTTATGTAGGATCATGCTGAGGGAACATGCAGAGAGGAAACTGTTACACTAATTTGCATATATACACACACACATGCATGCGCATGCACATATATACATACACACACACACACACCACCCAGAGGTGGTGCGTGGACAGCAGATTTTCAAAGAGGCCCAAAGGAGTGTCAAGGTGAAAGGTCAAAAGTTAAACCAAGGGTCAAAGACAGAGAGGGACAGCATCTCCACACCTGGCTCTGGAGTGTGTGTTTGAGGGTGTGTGTGTGAGAGAGGAAGAGAGTGTGTGTGTTTTTAGTGTTAAACTGAGAGTATGTTTATTTTAGTACGTCATGTGAGGTGTTTTGTGAGTGAGGTGAGGTTGTGTGTGTGTTTCTGTGCACTCACACTGCGTGCTCGGGTCGGTATCTGTGGTGAGTTTCACGTAGTTGCTGGGGAACAGGCCCTCCCTCCCGTTGAGCTCTCCTTTCCACCAATCACAGTCGTCCTTGTTGAGCACCGTGATCACCTGACCCTTCTGGAAGGCCAGTTCGTCGTCGTTCTGCGCCAGGTAGTCGTACATGCCGATCACCTGACACACAGCTTCACACCCACAAAAACAGGCCGTTAATATTTCCACTTTCACGATTGTCATATTTTATTACGAAAGAAAAATACAAAGTCATAAAACAAATGTCAAATGTATTTTAGATTTTAGATTTTAAAATAAGAACAAATGAAATCATTTGAGTGTACCTGTGCTGGCAGGAGCCAGTTTAGGAGGCGTCGGCTCTGTGGGCGTCGTCTTACTGGTGCTGGGACTGAGTAGCTTCACGTAATTGGCTGGGAACCAACCTATTTGGCGCTTTTTCCCCCGAGCCTGAACCAGAGAGAACACAAATATGAGTCGTGAATCAAAACAAGCGTCTGCATGGACCTGCATCATATATACAATAACACAGTAACTTTAAATATCATATATAACAAATGATGAAGAAGTTGAGGTTCTACATAATATAAAATTGTGTCTATATTTATACATTATATGCTGTATGTATATATTAGAGTTTGTACCTGGAGCTCACCCTCCCACCAGCCCCCTGGGTTCTTTTTCCTGATGAGGATGAGCTGCCCTGGGGCCAGTGTCAGCTGCTCTGCCCCTGTAGCACTGTAGGGGGCGATCACCTGAGCGATCTCTACAGAAGTAACAGACAAAAACGACATCTAGTCAATATCACAGAGGACACAAAGAAAAGATCAAGGTAAGAAAACAACAGCATCGAACAAAATAATTCTCACCTGGTTTCTTTCCCAAGCTACCCGTCTTCCCTGCTGGTCCCAAAGACTTAAAACATAAATAATAATAAGAAGTTTAGATATTTAAAATATTCCTACAATCCGAATCCAATCTCACTTCACCTAAATTCACTCTTACTTCTGATGCAGCGTCCCGAGGTTTAACATAATTGGACGGAAAGACGCCAGTTTTGCCGCTGACCACGCCTGTCCACCAATCTCCCTCTTTCCTGGTCACCATGACAACATCTCCCTGCTGGAAACTCAGGTCGCCTTGTTCACTGCTCTCATACGTGTACATGGCCACGTACTCTGCACAAATGCGCATAGACAGTCTCAGTAATACTTCAACACCTACAATTACAAATTCAGATATACAGGTGCATGTGTACAGGTGTACATGTGCATGTTTTACCTTCACCAGACTCGGAGGGTTTCGTCGGGGAGGGGGTGGGGCGTTTTCCATTGGGCGGACTCTCTGATACACCGGACTCACTAGAAGACAAAAAAGAAACATGAATTTAAAATGCAAAGAAGCCACAAGAGGTGAAAAGATCAAACTGAAGAAGATGCAGCATTTATACCTACCTGGGGTTTTTGCTGCGTGCTGTGGTAACAGCAGGAGCTGTCACAGCAGCAGAGATGAGCTTCACATAACTCTTTGGGAACCAGCCTCTCTGCCCAGTCTGCAGTTCACCCAGCCACCACATGTCCTGCTGCTCCAACACTGTGATTATCTAAAGCAGCAACATATCAGGATCTTGCAGAAACTAAAGCATACAAACATGCAATTAAAACAGAGGAGAGGTGGAAGAACTCAGGACTACCTCATTTTTGTTGAAGTTGAGGTGGTTGTCCTTCTTTGCTCTCCAGGGATACAAAGCCTGAGCCTGGAGACCCTCGACCTTCTCCCCCTGGCAAACAGTCACAACATGACTCAGTTCAGAAGTTCATGAACAAACAGCAGCAGCTCATCATTAGTGTTAGTAGTAAAGATTCAAGTCACCTGTCCCAGCACAGGTGAGGGGGAGGAGCCTGTTGTCATGGTAGCAGGTGTGAAGGCAGAGCGTTGCCGTAGCTGCGCTGAGGGAACACTGAGGGATGGATTCTGAGTAGTGGAAGAGGTCGGCCATGCGTCCCAACCCTCGCTGTCTGATTGGCTGGCTGTATTTGACGGCCAACTGGTAATACACATGATACATATATATTTATCGTAAAAAAACACATGAATCAATTAATTGAAGTATATGTACTATCATCTCACATATTTGGTCCCTGAAAAACTGAAAAGTATTAAATAAACATCTTGAGGACTCACGTTGTGCTGAAGTCTGCCCAGTTACTGTTGGTCGAGGATGTGGGGGCGTGACCGGGCGCTGGAGGAGGTGTTGACATTGGTTGCTGGGAAGACGTGGGCGTGACTGAGGTTGCGGTGCGCAGGCTGATCGGCGCTTCGCTGTCTGGTATCCGTTCGGCGTAATTAGCTGGAAACCAACCCGTCCGCCCTCTCAGCTCTCCACCCAGCCACCCGGGTTCACCGGTTTGAGACTCGTCCACCTGTCAGCGTAGAGGGGTGGGGTTTACATAAAATCACAGGAACACAAAATAACAGAGACAGGCGTACGTTCTGGTTCATGGTAGACAGCTAAGCAGCACCTTTTTAGTGGAGGAGAAGTGAGAAAAATAAACATCTTGTGCAAATCCTTTTTGTGAATGCTGTGCTCTGATTCCAAGACTGCTGTGTTTGAACCCAACATCAACTCTAAAATTACTTCATAATGAAAGCCTGACTGTTCACTGGATTTCATATACATTTTTCAATCTGGGCCCCATGTCTAGAAATTTTGGAATGAACGCCTGCTACAATAG
Organism: Pseudorhombus dupliciocellatus; assembly: GCA_016785235.1. NCBI lineage: Eukaryota > Metazoa > Chordata > Actinopteri > Pleuronectiformes > Paralichthyidae > Pseudorhombus > Pseudorhombus dupliciocellatus. The sequence continues at coordinate 1,388,754 of JAFBJW010000126.1, read as the reverse complement.
AATCTTATGGGGCAACTGTGACATTAAATGTCCAGTAAAAGGGTTTTGTGTTCTTGTCAACCTGGATTAGTGTCAGCTTCACTCCAGTGATGCGTAAGAAGAAGTTGCATCTGTGATGTTCACAGGCAGGTTTGGCAGGACTCTGATGTGAACCTGCCAAGTGACTGAGCTGTGGAATCACGTTTATAAAAGGGAAATCTGCCAACAGGACAGAGTGTGTCCTGTGAATAATGATGGCAAAAATACTATTCATACTCATGGGGGTCGAGAGTCATGAGGTTTGTATTACTTGAGTTAAACAAAATAAACTGTGAAAACAAAACAAGCTCAACAACATTTACAGATGTGACTTAAATGACTTGATTAAATAAAAAAACAAAAACAAAGTTAAACACATTCATCCACTGTCAAATGAATGAAGATAACATGACACCAGAGGCGCAGATGAGTGCTGGCTTATGATCGGTGGAGGCACAACACTGGGCGGGGGGGACGAGAACTTACCCATTCCCCCTTCACCTTCAGTTTGCACAGCAGAGGAGAGAAGATACAGTTAATACACACACAGAGTAACTAGAGAGAGTCTATACAAATGATGGACCACGTGTCAGCCACCTGAAGTGAAACTAAGAGATCTTGAGAACATTCTGGCGGCTCCTCCTCCTCCTGTCCTCCCATATTCATGTCATTCAGGATATTACTGTGTGGTAATTGCATAAGTTGGTGCATTCTACATACCATGATCACATCTCCTGGAGTGATGCTGATCTCATCGTGGCTGCGAGCATCAAATGGATACAGAGCCCTGTAGTAAACCACCCTCACTGCCGGCTGCTGCTGCTGGTTCTGCTGCTGATTTTGCTGAGGGTGGTCAAAGCCGCTGACAACTGTCTTCTGGTCAAACAGAGTGGGTCCTGGAGTTTTCTCCACTGCAAATACACAGAAAAAACTGAGAATTCAGTAATAAATTCAAGTGAAAAAGATGTCTTCATGGAATTTCAACAGTAGACTCTCAGGTTAACTGTGTAAACGTTTGCAGGAGTTTCTCTGTTCCTTAACAGATTTTAGGTTTCCAAGCAAAACAATCATCTCCACTAGTGTTGACACCATAGAACACTTAGCACACCTGATGAAGCCCAGGGGTCAGCCGGCTGACTGAACAGCTTGCTTAATTTATCTTGCATGTCCTTCTTGCTTCTTCCCTCATCCTCTTTCTCTTCTGCTGTGCCCACACTGTTCCGCCCCTCTTCTTCTTCCTCTATCCCTCTCCTCTTCCTCTCCTCCTCCTCCTTGGTCACTCTGTTCAGCCAGGCATCGGGTGCAGAGATGGAGGTCGGGCTCGGAGGTTTGGGGTCAGAGGTTCCTGCGTCATCCCTCCAGGAGACACCTTCATCTGAAGACAACCTGCAGCGGGACAGAAAAAGATAAACCTCCAGGACAACAATAGCGATATAATAAAACAGATCAAACTCTTACCTGCTCTCATGCAGCTCAGCAGACTTTCTCTCAATGGGAGTGTGTGTGTGAGAGTGTGTGTGTGTCACTGTGTGTGCGTCTCCCTCCAGCTCTCTCTGTCTCTGTCGCTGCTGCCGGCTGTGGATCTCCCGTAGCTCCTGCAAAGTATCATGGGATACAGGAAGGAACAGCGGTGAGGAGGAAGTGAAGGATCAGTGGGATTGATTGCTATGGGTTACCATCGACACCAAGCGAGAACTTCAACAACAGCAGCAACAAATATTAGTCAGGTGACCAAGGCAAGCGCCGCCCCTTCACTGAGGGGATGAAACGCCTCTGCCGGTAACCATAGTGAACACTTTAATGGTTCTAAGGACAGAACTGAAGGAACAAAAAAGAAGAAGCATGGCCACAAGAATTTGACAAAAAAAAGCTTCATATCATAATTTTGCTTTGTGGCTGACATCTGAGGATAAATAGCTTAGATCGCTTCAAACACTTTTCATTTAGAGATTCTTATCATTCATGCAAATCAAATGCAGGCATCTGATTCACTCTGCAGCCTGACAAGAACCCACCCGTGCAGCCCCCCACAACCAGAGTAATAAACAAGTGTTGCTGGGGGCACGAAGAACAATGACTGCCGTAAAACAGAGAAGCTGTTTGAAGACCAATGAGCAAACAATGAGTGACGAGGGACCAGGTCAAAGTTTCCATGTTGCAACCTATTTCCTCCCTGTCCGGATCTGGTGTGTTCTGTGCAGCTCTGGTTCCTCTGTGAGAGCCGGATTTGCTTCCAGTGCTACTCCGAGTTAACGACAGAGCATCCGCTTTTGTTCCCAGTGCCACGGTTAAGAGCACATTTAGAACTTCATCCAGCTTTAATTTGCCTACTCAGCAAACCGTGGTGGGGAATGTATGAAAAGTAAAGCAAGTTTACATCTTCTGATAGGAGGGGGTGAGGGGTCTGCAGCTATTGGAAGTTGGGACAGACGCAGCCTCGAACACAAGGCTCTGGTCACGGGGGGCGAAGCTTGCACAAGGCCTAGGATGTTTGTGGGAAGGGTTAGAGCAAAAAACATATGGGGGGAGAAAGGAGAGTTCTGTGGAGTCATGACAACCAGCTGTGCCAATAAAACACTTGTTACTATAGCAAAACAAGGCAGGCATTGTGTTTTCAGCCAAACGTGAGGAACCTTACAAGCAAACCAATCAGAGAAGAGACTGACAGACAGACACACACACACACACACACACACACACACAAACATACACACAAACTTATCTTCTAGTCTGGCTGAAAACATTATCTGCTAGCACAAAGGCAGTAGCAGTACCTAAAGTCACCTAAGGTAATACACCTGCCAACCAAGCATGGCTGCTAGCTTAACATCACAACTGTGTACAGCATCAGCTAAGAAAGCGTGAGAGCTAGGATGGGGCGCAGAACAGGAGGAAGAGAGAGAAGGTGAGCAGAAAGGGAGCAAGAGGAGTAACTTCAGAGAGAAGAGATTGTCAAGAACATGAAGGGAGAGGGAGTTACATCCAAGAAGTGGAAAAGAAGGAAATAAGAGGGGGGAGGTGAGCTGGATAGTTGTGTGGACCTTTAGAACGTAGTCTAGCCGAACCAGACACACACTCCTGTAGCTGTCCCTGAACCTGGCACTGAAACAAACACGTTTATAAACAAACACATGCACACACACACACACAGTATCAACCATTCTACAGACACACTCATAGACAGTGAGGTCAGTAGAAGTTTCCTGGGTGTTAAATGTCCCTTCTCTGTGTTCAACAATTGATTCAGTTAAATATTTGCTGTTTTGATTTGAATTCAAACTGGTTTCCAGGAGACCGGATGAATATCTTTATTGTTGACTCACAGAAGGAGAGGCTCTGGTGACTCACTGTGATGAGCAATGTGCCGTTGTGACAGATTCTATAACAGAGCCGTCTACACTGGAGAGAAGATAACAGCTTGGAGGCCAAACGTGTTGCAAGGTTTTCATGTATTCATTGCACTGTTGGTCAGTGATGAGCTGTCCACATGTTTAAAACATGTTTCCCCTTCTTCTTTCATGATATCATTTATTATATTATTATTATTTTGTTCTGGGTTTAAAACATTTGTAAACTAAAACAATTTCAGCGGGGAACAATAATCCTCATCTATACTAACAAACAAAAATGTACATCGTACATGAACACTAAGCATGTGCGTACCAGTCTAAACAGGAAGCTGATCGTCAAGTCTGCAATTAGTTGCTTAGTGACAGAAACTCTCACTCAAAATGCAACAAACTGCTCTGAGCTCCAGGTTTCAAATCAAATGCAGGATGGTCGTGTTGTGATTTGATTTCATTTTTTTGAAAACAAATTGCGCATCCCCCTCTTGCAGTACCACCCCAGTCCAGCAGTGGCAGTGTGCTCTACCTGTCTCCCCCTCTGCTCCTCCTGAAGTCGGCGTCGCAGGGCCTCTATCCTGGCACAGTGGTTGGCATAGAATTCACACAGAGACTGGCATAGGCAAGGGAGCCAAAGGCCAGTGTAGGGGGGGGGGATAAATAAAAGGAGTAGAAATTATAGAAGGTAGGTTTATTATGTAGATTAAACAAAAGAATATGAGATGGAGGAAATGATAGCAACAGTCAAGAGGGCAGGGGTGAAACACAGAGGTAAAGAGGAAGCAGAGTGAAGGCAGGAGGAGCATTGAGGAGTCCCACAGCGCATGAAGGACGGAGGAGACAGCATTGAGAAAAGAAGGTTTTGGGAGGTGGAAGAAGTGGTGAAGAAAGGAAGGCGGAGGGTGTTATAGTCCAACAGGTCACATGTCAGTGGTCTGTGGCTCTGTTAAACAAAGAGCTGCACCACAGACATGATGGGAAAAAACTCACGTCCAACATGACTGACTTTTTGTCTTAAATACACTGACTAAAAGTGAGCAGCCACTTTATTATCTCATCTGCTAGAGAGTGTTTCGCTCTCTCTTGTCTAGTCCTCAACAAAGTCAACAAATGATCTCTGAAACATAAACAAGCTCCATCCAAATAAATTAAATAACAACAGTCCCTCCATCTTCCTCTCTCAACAGTAAACCATTGGCAGCATTAAGCAGCTGACTGAATAACACTCCGAAGCACAGCAAGCTGTTTTTTTAAAGCACAGACGTCAGCGTTAATACACATCAACACAAACCAACAGATACACAGACACTTCGGTTAAAACATCAGTCACAACATAAATCCATTGATTAGAACATTAGCTTAGCAAAAGAATTACTGCTAGGTAAGCAAGATGTATTTAACCAGCACAAACTACTACTATCAAACTATCAGAATTATTCAAGAAAATTGTTGAAGCTTTTAACTTCTTAAACAGATGTCATTGGAGTGAAAGAGAGAATGTGTTGACAGCTGACCGTCCTCCTTCATTGAAACCCGGTTTTAGATTTCAATGCTGTTATTCAAGGTTCAATTAAAGCCTATAAGATGCAGCTAACTTCTTTTTGCTCCTTCACTCAACAAACTAACTACATTATCATGTAGCCGAACATGTTGCTACATACTGATTAGGACATGGCTTTAATGTCCTGCCCTGTATTCACTCAGGTCGATGAACTGTTTACCTTCAGCTGAGTGTTGAACGCGTCTATCTCCAGCAGTTTGGCCCTCGTCTCTCTCTCCACAGCATCCAGCTGCTCTCTGAGCTGCTCTCTGCTGGTTTCCTTCTGCTCCACAGCCTTCTGCAGGGATGATAGACTGTCACCTGAAAACACACACAGATGATGCCAGGATTATCATTCACAGACATCGGAAAAAATCCAATCAAGAGCAAAAAATGAAAACAAGGAAGCAGAGTAACACACCCACACAGCACTGTGTGATGTACTCACGGTGCAAGCTGTTCTGTTGGACCTGTTTCAACTGATCATTGAGACTCTGTTTATCAGGAATCAGCCTCCCGAGCCACTGCTGTGAATCCTGGACGCACAGAAAAATGATTTACATAATTATCACAATTACACCTTTTATTCTAAATCCTAGTTCTACGAGAACTGGTCATTATTTTGACACCTGTTTATCTGTTCCATTTTTCTCTCGTACCTGCAGCTGCTGTTGTAACAGGGTGATCTCAGCGATGCGCGTCTCTCTCGTCTGATTGGTCTGCTCCACCTCTCTCCGCTGAGCCGACAGACGAAAGCGAACATCCTTCAGTTTGCCCTCCAGCTGGGTCTTCTTATCATTCTGGAGGACGGGAGGGGGAAATGAAATAAGGAATATACTATCTGGTTTCTGCAGATGAATGTTCAAAGCATTGAGTTGCAGAAAGAATTAGTTGTCGTTCATTTTTTTCCCTTCCTGTTGGCACTGAATGATTGCTTTTTTAACTTAAGAGAAACGTTTATATCCAACAGTGTGTGCCTTTATGTGCAGCAGTTTATTCTCCACTGACAGAAACATGTTCAGTACATAATTAGTATGCTTATGTTTCATTACCAGGGCCTCAAGTTCAAACTCCAGGGTCTTTTTCCTGGCTTTCAGCAACACTATGCTCTCCTGCTCTCTATTCCTTTGAGTCAGAAGCTCCTGCCGTCGTTGACGCTCCCACTCCAACTGGCGCTGACGCTCTAATTCACGCTTAGCAGCCTGGACAAATGAAAAACACACAAGACGAAATGTTACAAAACCACACTGCTACATCAGACAGCATCATTATACAGATCATTATATACATGAGGCCACTTGCTGCAGGACTATAAGAGCTAACAAGGGGAGCAGGTGACTGTGAGTGAGCCGCCTCTCAGTGGGCTGCTACAAATGAGATTACACTGCTGCAGCCGCTGAACTTCAACTCAATTAAAATGCAGATACTTGAGAATCATTTCCTCTTCTCTTTACCTCTCTTCTCTCGATCTCTTTGCGTCTCTCCTCCTCTCTGTGCCTCTCCAACTCTCTCTGTTTCTCCAGCTGCTTCTCCAGTTCCTGTTGTCGTCTCCGCTCCTGCTCGAGACGTTCACGCTCCTGGAAAAATGGGGAAAAAAACATGAGCTCTTCTTTTGTGGTCAACATTCTCCTTTTCAAAATTCCTCCTAGTTTCAACACCTGTATTAAAACAAAAATATTTTATATAGATAGTATGGATGACAGGATTGAGGCTCCTATCATATATATAAATATATATATGTCTAGACATGTTCTACTATGTTTTTTTTTAATTATTATTTATATTATTTAATTAAAATCCTGAAAGGAGATAGTTTGGAAAGGAGGCCGTCACCTTCCTCTCCTGCTCCTCTCGCTCCAAAGCCGCCAGTCGCTCCTGCTCTTTCCTTTGTTGCTCCTGCAGAGCCTGACGTCTCTTTTCCAACTCCAGGTTTCCTCTCTCAAAGTTTTCCCTCTTCTTATCCTCAAATGTCACTGAGGAGAGAAAAACTTAGTTCTTAGGAACAAAGTGCAGATGCTATGGTGTAGCGTTCAAATTTCAATTAGAACAGTTAACATGATCGAGACCAGTTCCAACAAGGGTGCGGACCAAACCTGGTAGTTTCTTATCTTGGCTGCTCTCTGTCTCTTCCTCAATTTCTTCCTGAACACTCTTCTGGTCTGATTGTACACTGTCGCTTCGCACACGCCTTAAACACACAAAGACAGTGATTACACTCTGGGAGAATTCAATTTATGTCCACAGTCTTTACGTGAAGTAATGTGGTGTGTAAACATATCAACACACACACTAGGTCAGTAATGTGATAATGGAGTATAGGACTCACCTGAATGTGGGTGGGAGGTAATCTGGTGGTAACACAGGGGGCAGCGGTAAACCTGACATGGCCATGTCGATGAGGTGCATGGCCAAAATGAATTCCTCAGCCGTAAGTTTTCCATCCTGGTCGATATCTGACAGACTCCTAGAAGAGACAAATATTCCTGTTGAAGAACTCATGTCCTTGACGTGCATGTGCTGTTTTGATAAAATGAAAATGATTTGGATCTTCAATGCACTGACCATATTGTGGCCAACTGGCCCTGAGGAAGACTAGACTGCATCAGGATAGTGCGAGCCTGGGGACCTGCAACATGATGAAAAACGAATTATCATGAATTGTTGATATATATATATATATATAGTATATATATATATATGTGTGTGTGTGTGTGTGTGTGTGCGTGTGTACCTGTGAGGTGTCCACTCATCATCTTGTCGTGTGAATTAAAAAGCTGTCTGTACTTCAGCCTTGAGGACTGAGGAACAGCCCAGTCACAGGGGGGCTGACTGCTGGGACAAACAACAGAACAGAAACACTGATTAGATAGAGTGAGAGGAAGAAAGGCAGTGAATAGTTCCGGCCCATGAGCGGATGTAGTAAGTTCAAAGAGAAACACCATACCCAAACTAACAGCTTGTGTGATTACAGGGAAAACTATGAAACAAAGTTTATTTATGTAAATAGCATAATAATAGTAAACGGTTCCTCACTTCTGTTGATAATATGAAGCAGAATTCTGTATTCTTCAATTCTTTAACCTACCCAGCAGCATCGAATGATGTTCCCTTCTGCACTTTGGTACTGGAACGATTGAATGAAGATGACTTGTTGACAGGTTGAGCTGACAGACAGAGAAATAGAACATTTCAGTCAAATATCTTGAGGCATTTTCAGATATGAAATCAGTCAAATGTCCAGACAACTGGGTCCAAACACTCTCTGAAGTTTATAAATATGTGAAACGCAGCAGGACCCATATTTGCTGCAGATTGTCCCCACCCTGTTGTTACATTACCTGGGTGAGAGAAGCCTGAGATGGGCTGGATCATGCCTGTGGGAGGAGCTCCATTTGCAATGGGCTGGGGGAGGGGAGGCGGGGCCGATGGGACCAGTGGGGGAGAGACCCCCACGGGCAGAGGGGGTAGGGGTAGAGGGGGCACGGCTGAAAGAGGAACTGGGATGGGAGCCATAGAGGGCATGGGGGGCATGCCTGAGGATAAACACATACAGGATTATCAGACATTATCTTTACAAAAAACACAACCGTTCAAAGCTGCACAATCCGCTTTTCTCTACGTCTGAATCTGACATTGTCTATTTACATAAGTGAAAGCAGGGGGGGACCTTCAGTGTATGTTTGAGCCTGAAGGAAAAGTTACTAATTTAGACTGTTCTATAATGTTATTGATTGGCACTGAAGGAACAATGAGTAGAACTGAGAGAGAGAGAGGGAGCCAGCACTTTCTGTATCTTCTTCTTTGGAAAACAAGCAATGACACAGTCTGGTCCCAGATCGGCTGTGCTTTACCAGTAAACAGAGTTTTACTACTTCCTGGACATACAGCACTCATCAGATAAGTCACACAGTGTGCAGTCTTTCTTCTGAATTGAGCAGCAGTGCAGCAAAAAAAAAAAGCTCTTACCAAAGCCAGTCTGTGGGGGTAAAGGCAGGGGGGGTTGTTTCATGATGGGAGGGAGCGAGGGGGGCAGCGGGTGACCCTGGAGTTTCAGTTTGATGAGTTTCATGGCGATGGAGAACTCGTAGATATCCATTCGGCCATCACTGTTCATGTCAGCCAGAGCCCTGCAGGTACACAGAGAAGACACTGTCACCTGTGGGGACTGGCCGCCTGACAAACACAACTGGATCTAATATTTGTCAGCCTGTGAACGAGAAGCAACTTCTTCGCTCTGTGACTCACCAGATTTGGGCCAGGACGGGAGGGGGTAGACCTGACTGGAGGAAGAAGTTCCTGGCCTGGTCACCTGACAGCGAAACAAACACAGGATGTGACATCAATGCACAGAAAGGTCACTTCAGACTTCAGCTGAATCACATCGTAAACTTCTTGGAAGTGTGCCCAGTAAGTCACTCAGTGCTGAAGGTTGACTGGATCATAGACTTGATTTAAAGATGGATGTCATGACAGCTTCTCTAAAGTGAAGCTGAATCTTGGAATCCCTCCCTCGTAGGTGGCTGCATTACATGTCACAATTGTGCCCTCGCAATGCCTCTGTCATTTCTGATCAAGTATTCATGCTCCTGATGAGCTGGGCTTTAATGAGTCATTAGTTATTAGTAAATGACAGCTGAGACTGACAGCTGATTGGCCGAGCTGGTATACCAACAGGACCTTGATCCGCTCAATGATCATGAAGGCAGACTCTGGGTCTAAATCAAGTCAAAAGCACAAGATGGCTGCATCTGTTTCCAGGGTATTTAAGCTTAATTCTGATGTCCACCTTCTGCTCTACAGTCCACTCTGAGAGACAGAAGATGATTTACAGGCTTTGCTGTCAGCTGCCTGAGAGAACCAATCATCAGGAAGACATGTGAAACCCAAGTTGCTTTGAATGGCAATGAAACAGCATGATGACGAACCAGTGTGTGATTGGAGACAGTTGTACTGCTGGGTGCTGTTACCTGTGATGTAACCCCCTGCAGTCGGAGAGAGGCTGTGAAACTGCTGATCATACTTCGCTCTCTCATCCACTGAGATCAGAAACACATCTGGACCTGCCACACACCCAAAAACATACAACACAGATCAGATACTAGAGCCAAAGACAAAGCCAAGACACGGGCTGTTGAAGGAGGAATGACAGGAATGTGTCAGTCATTAGTTTCAGTTCCTGTGAAGGTTTCCTCTTGGGTGATACTTGAGGAAGGGTGTCAACTCTGACACTGATGAGGAAAGACAATGAGATGAAGAGATGAGGGACAGACAGAGAGTCAGTCACTACCATGTGATCATCACTTACTGGCATGGGTTACCTTTTTCATCACATTTCATAATTCTCATTTTTTAATATATTTCTATGTGCTTGAAAGATATAATATCATCTTGGGGAGATGCTAAAATAGGCATTCATGGGAAACTGTTTGTGGAATATTATGGGGATTTCATTTGCACAGGAAAATAAAAAAACAACATCGACGTCATGTGCTTCACACACACACACTGACCTGTGAATGTGGTGGGGAACTGTGCCATGGTTCACTCAGTCGTCAGCTACACAACACCTGCAACACATTTAGAAAAAACGTTTAACAATATTATCTCACATCACAGAGTATTTAACTGCTCAATAACACACTGAGTGTAACACAAATACATTCAGCAGCGTAACCACTTCAACTTTACAGCAGTTGACATTGAAGCAGCTAGCTTTTGTCAGCAACGTCAGAAATCCAATGAGATGCTTAACAGTGCGTTAAAAGGACCAAATAATAGTCGGCAAGACGAAGATGCTGATACAGTAAACAAAGTCAGTCAGAGGAGACACTGTTCCAGCTGGAGTCTGGAGTTTATTTTCCACTCTGATGTGCTATAATGCTGAAGCTAAGAATTTCTAGCTCACTGAGCCCTGCAGGATTATGGCTGCCCTACCTTGAAGGTTTGATTTTGATACACTCAACAAAGCAGGATGCATGAAAATAAAGCATCGCTGTATCCGGCTCATATATTTGCATGTCTTTAAATTCCACATTATGGTTCAGACAAGAAAAAGACAGTTGAAAAATCTCCATCCAGTAAAGTGTGACTGCGCAGGAAACTGGGCCATGTGTCAGCCATGCTTGCGCATGTCAACAGGAGAGCAAACCTTTATTTATGCAGGGCAGGCAGCCTGACCCGTGCACTGCTTCTCAAAGTCACAGTCACTCTGTCTTTTTTAAGTCTATACACACGGTTGAGTCACAAAGTAAAAGACACAAAACAAGGAAACTGTTTTTAAGAATAAGCAATGTGTGATGTAGCCATCTTTACTCAGTTTGGGCTTCAATCAACTTCACAAAACCATCTACATTTCATATAGCCATTCTTTAAGATGGTGAAAATAAGATAAAGGTAATAATATTTATCTACATATCTTTAAATCTGTGTATTATAGAAGAGATTATAGATTTCTACACCCTCATAACAGCACACCCACACGCTGCTGCTGTGAGTGAGTGTGACATACCTCTTGCAGAGGTATGTTAATAAGATCCAGACTTGCCTCCCTGTGACCAGCAGACAACCCAGAATAATAATCTGACACACATTGTAACAGACATGGAGTCAATCAGGGTGTGTGAGTTTATGTGTGGACTGAAGAATGTGTTTTACAAGTGTGATGTAAACAGAGACTTGGTTTTCTGACTGGAGGGGGAGATGCACAGTTTAAGAGTCAGCTCAGGTCGTCCAGCCACACTGCTCACACACACCATCACAACACTGTCCTCGTCCAGAGACTGTTACTCAGACATTTCCACTGGGACAATTTCTTCAGTTGAAATTTGTTCTTGGCCTATTGAGGAGTGTGTGTGTGTGTGTCTGTTTGTCCCATTACCATCAGAGTGAGAGGACAAAGTAGCCATCTTAACTAGGTCAGACGAACAAAGCCCACTACACACACACACACACACACACACACACGCACACGCACACGCACACGGCTGCCAGAGGGACAATTTTGGAGCAGTTGAGCAGTTACAGTCAAGTGGAGCTCAACTAGTAAGGGGAGACAGTCAACTTAGATGCGCTAAGTTATTATTAGTAGAGATTAGCCAAGATGTCATATGGACAAAAAAGAAAAATAGCCGATGGGCTCTGAGATTGACAACAATCCCTCAGGTCAGAGCAAACAAGAAACTAATGAGGAGGAAGATAAAAACCTGTATCACGCTAATCGTAAACTCAAGTGAAAGATCACTGGTCTGTTGATTTAAAGGTTTACAGTCAGCAGTTCTTTATTGGAACCGTCATACATCCATTTCCTTTATCATCATGTGCACTCGAGGATCTGATTGTCTGTGTCTGTACATGAATTGTTTTTGTGGGATTAGTCTGAATAATTAGAGCGTTGGGTTGTTACTGGAGTGTCGGTCTGTTATCAAGGCTTGTGGCAGATGCCTGTTTAAGCTCCACACACACACAAACACCCCCCCTCACACACACACACCACACCACAGAACATGATACAGATTAGTGTTCACTCTCCTCTCTCTGTCCCCTCCCCCTCAGATCATTCCTGACCCCTCCGTCCTTCTTCTTTCACTTCTTCATCAACAAATTCCACTAAGTGATGTCACAATTCTCATAACAATGGCAGATACTTAAAAAAAAAAATACCCTTCCATTTTCATCAGAAATCCTTTATCTGGGTTGAACTGTATGTTACAGATAAAAAGTGCTGCCATGCTACAGATTGTGTTTTTGATGGTGCCAATTTGCCTCAAGCAGCTTTAGTTAGCTTTCATTGAATTTAACAGCGAACATGCTTCTCTCAATCGGGGTAAAATACCCAGTCAGAGCAGCATGTTTAAAAGCCCATTTCTGGCACATAGGAACAGAGTCCATCCTTCAAGAAAATGAAACATTTAAACAAAAAAGGTTCACAATACAAAAAAACTGGAACATATGAAACCATGTTGCACACTCTAAGTTGAAAGAAGAATGCTTCTGATGCCAAATAGATAAAGCAAGAGACAACACACTGTTATGGAGGATCCAGGAGCAGAGATCAGATCAGAACGATCAGAAAGAGAACAGAAAACCCTAACCCTAACCAGAAAAGAGAGCAGGAAAAAGAAAAACTAAGAGATTTGCTCAGCTTCCTCTGGTGAAAGTTATTGGTATTCTAATTTAAATTAAATAATAAAAAATATTATTGGTTAGTTTCAAGCGCCTGGACTTTATCTGTACATATTGATGACAACAGCACATCTATACATCAGCATTTACACAGTGTACTCTCTCTCTCACACACACACCCTCTGCCTCAAACACACATCCCACTGCAGTCTCTCCATCAGCCCCTCCTGCATCTCTCCATCCTTCCCTCATGCTCCCCCCTCCCTCCTCACCAATGAGCTCAGCAACCTCCAGAGCAAAAGCTGTTAGCACTAGCACAATGTAGAGAACAGAAAACTGAAGCACTGGGAACCTTTTGGGTCATGAGGTCATTTCCATCTAGACTACAAGGAAAATGCCAACATATCAAAACATTCACATTTACAACTCTGAACATGTCAACAGAAACAAATGTGATCATTCATATAAAATACATAAGCAGTCTGACCACCATCACCAAGTTGGACAAACTGTATGAACCTTTTCCTTTTATCTGTGTAGCTGATGTTAACCCCCCTGGTTTCAAATAGTGTTTCTCAGACAGTTTGTGTCCTACTTTTTTCTGCAGATGTGTTAGGCAGCCATCACGTCAGAGTTCAGGTGAAAAAGTGTGGACTCAACCCACTGGTTTATGGTTAAATGAATCACTGCTGGTATGACCGTCCTAGTCACTACTGATTCAAAGGATCAAAGGATACAACTCTGTCAACTGGATGTTAGGCTCAAAGTCACAAAGATGAATGGAAATGTATAGTGTTATTCAATAAATCAAATGGGTTCACTGCCTGATCCTTGTTGGAGGTCATCCACCAACACACTGCCTTTGTTTCTGGTGGATCAGATTATTATCAGGCTAATGAAGCCATTCCACTTGAATGAAATAAACAGAGATGAATGCAGCCCTGGGATACCAGGGAACAAACTGTTATTTTGTCCTGAGTTACAGGTAATTTGAAGCAAGGTCACCTTCCTGAACACATCGGAACTCACTGAACTCTTACTGAACCTCTTTTACTGCCCACATGTGAAGACTGTGTTTACAGGGATGTAAGAGAGTCAGCCAAAATAAAACATTGTGAACTCGATACACTTTGTGTTAGCTTGAAATTAACCAATGCTCCCAAATACACCCATCACAGAACATGAATAAAGACTTGAGTTGTAACACTTAGATTATATTGACAAAGTACAACTTCTTCAACTGACTGAATACCTTTACAGAGTAGTATGAAGTATTGAATACAGAGACAGGAGTTAATACTGCAGCTGGGTCGTGTTGTACAACTCTGTGTGTACTTTTACTCACTGGACAAAGAGTTATCACCTGTAATCATTCCACTCGAGAGACGACCTGCCAGCATCCACGTAACCATGGAAACCTCAGTGGTCCTGAGCAGAAGCACACCTGGCCTCAGGCAGTGGGAGAGACCTGACTCCTCTTTGACGTAAACAGTCCGTTGGACCACAGAAACCTATGATGGAGCTACTGCTCCACACCTTGCAGGTGTTCTGCTCCCATCAGGCAGCGCAGCTATGGGTGAGAGGGCAGGGAGCTGGAGGAGCAGCCGCGGTTCCTGCACGTCAGGCAACCAAGCTAACTGAGGACACATCCACCCTGGACGTCTCAGGACGTTTGTTGATTCATCCCTTAAATCTAAGCTACTCGTGAAGCTAAGGCGTAACCACAACTGACTCCAGCCTGGTCCCAGTCAGAGCACATACACTGATTTATCACCATCATGGACTAGTTAGCAGCTCACGGCGGCTGGTTAGCACCGCCTCACAGCTCCCTGTCTCCTCCAGTGATTTAAAGCAGCTCTGCAATGTGACAGTTAGCAGCTGATGTTAGCTGATGTTGTTAGCTAGCAGGGAAGCTAAGCAGCTAACGTCTTTCCCATCACAGTCACACTAACCTCATAGTTCAGCCTCCATGATAAAACCCCGGAGAAGCCGCTCGCTGTGTGTTAATGTGTCCGAACCCTGGCGTTAACGTTTCGGCTTCTTCTCCGGATCCGGACTCCGTTTTTATCGCCTCAACCTCTTTCCGGCAATTCTCCGCTGGAGCCGAAATTCCGAGCAACTGAGAGGGAAGGTTGGAAAATGGGGTAACGCCACGGAAGTATCGCGTGATATCAGTGAGCGCACAGAGGGAGGCCACGCAAACTATCGCGAGAGCTTCCATTAGTTTGCCAGGATCACAGGAACGCGGAGGAAACAGCGCTCCTGCTGGCGACCACGCAGAATAACCACGAAACCCGATAATGTTCATCAGAACTGACGAATATAAAAACTACATGTGTGTGTTTGTTTTAGATAATGGCGGACTGATAAATACAATACAAGATGCAGGCGGGAGATAAAGTGGATTAAAAGAGGGGAAGTTAACTCGATAGAAATGTTTGAAAGCACCCACATTGCTTTTATATTTGCTCCTCTTAAAATCCTGATGTGTGGATAATTAAAGATTTATCTAATCACATTTGAGATTAAAGGCGACACAACACCCGACAGATGGCGCTGTTGCTTTATGGTTAATCCCACTCGCCAATAATGAAACACCGAAGAAGAAGAAGAAGAAGCAGAAGACGAAGAAGAAGAAGAAGAAGAAGAAGAAGAAGAAGAGAGCGATCAGCTGATTGGAAGTCGGAAGCCGCAGCGTTTTCAACAACAGCACATGAGTATTGTTGATGTTATTGGTGTAAAAGGCGTTTCCTCATCACGAGCTCCGTCATTGGACCGGTATGAAGGGTTTATTCTGCAGAGCCGGGGTCAGCGACGCTCAGCCCAAGTTCGTCATTCAGGAAACGGTGAGTTTGTGTTGATACCTCCAGGATGTTGATGACGTGATGATCAGAGGCAGAGAGTAATGGATGATCTACGCCAGTGATGAGGTTTTCCATCAGTAATAAGCTTATTCAAATGCAGTTAATGTGTAATGATTTGCTCATAAATGCATCATGACCACAGACAACACACACTATACTAACAGTCTGTGATCACATTATGTGGGTCTGCTTTGAAATGTTTCTCTGCTTATTAAAGCTTCTGTTTTTCTATATGTCTGGCTGTAGATGTGACATGAAATCTAATTCTGACATGGATCAAACCAATCAGCTGTGTTAGATTGTGTGTGACGGGACTGAATGATTCACATTTGATGCCTGACAAAGAGCTTCTGTTTTTTCTTTTATCTGTGCAGCTGGTGGTAACCTCCCTGGTTTTCAAGTAGCTCTGACAGTTTGCGTTCTACTCTCTCTCTCTGCAGATTCTTCCAGATGAGCTGGGCAGCCATCAGGTCAGAGTTCAAGTGAAGGCGTGTGGACTCAACCCACTGGACCTCAAGGTACTTTGAACTTAACTGACCAGTGTAATTCCACTTAAAGCTGGAATGGGCATCCAGTTCCCTGCTGACTCGAGTTCCTTGCTGACTCGTCTCCTCACTGCTCACAGTTGCTCGCTGATGTTGGCATCCAGAGAGATTTAATTCCTGTCGGCAGAGACGTGGCTGGCGTCGTCCTGCAAGGTCGTAAAAGTGCAAACAGTGAGATTGCTCACAGACCAGGGGTCAGCAGGGAGAACAGGTGTGATTGTCTTTTTTTTTCTCCTCAGTGGGACCAAAGGTGTCGTTTTTTCAACCTGAAGACGAAGTTGTCGGTAAGAAACTTTATTTTAGAATCATTTTAAAGAATTAGTAGTCATTAGACTTACTTTAATATACATGATATTATCATGTCTTACCTCAACTCTCCAGGTGTGCTTCCCCTGGACTCTCCCTGCTCTGGACTCTGTGATGTCATTGACATAGATGAACACTATTTAGGTAATACACTGCATACACACACTGTGAAGCCGAACCGGTAGTCAGCTCTCTCAAAGCTACACGATGTCATGAAGGCTAAATGAAGTTAAACTGATTTAATAATAAACTGTATGTCTCGTTTTTTGTCGTGCAGTCCAGAAGCCAGAGAAGCTCAGCTCTGTGAGCGTTGTGTCAGCACTGCGTGACGGCCTGTGTGCTTACACTGCTCTGCACACACACGCGCACATGGCAGCCGGACACACACTCCTGGTCATGGATGGAGCAAGTGTATGGACAAAACCATGTTATTTGACCTGTGCTGTATTTCATGTTTCCTCCTTATGGAAATAAATACGAACAAGCGTTACCTGAGTTCAGTGCTGATATATGCTGGAATGAGCCTGTCTCCTCTCGCCTCTCAGTCTTTTGGCCTGATGTGCATCCAGCTGGCCTGTTACCACGGAGTGAAGGTTCTCACGACGTCGCACTCGCCGCAAAGTCACACGTTCCTGGAGCAGCTTCGGCCCAACGTAGGTCTGTACAGGTCTATATTTCTAATTTCTGGATCAGACCTTTTTCCGTTTGTGTTCTCTACAAAATAAACAAAAGAAAAAAACAACAGCGACAGAAATCTTCTCTTCGCCGATCATCTCATCCTCTTCTGCTGATTTCAACCTTTTATCTTTTCTGTGTCCTCACCTTCATGTTCTCCTCAGGTGTTCAGGATCCGTTAGTAGGTGAGATCTTTTCTTTCAGTCTCTCTACCACTCACCTGCTTCCTCGCTGCATTTCTAATTCTTACTAAACAGTGGTTGTTTAGCTGCATATTTCGAAGTCTATATCCTATGCTATTGTTGATGTGTTTCCTGCAGCATTTAAATGATATGTTACTATCATAATTAAAGAAATTAAAAAGAAACGGTGCCGAATAAAAAATATCAAGCTGCTGCCCCCATGTGGATAAGAAATGAAACACATCTTTGGAGCACACGTGGTGTAAAGGGAAGCTATTTTAGATTTTCATATTTAAAAGTGATACATCGTTCTGGAGTTGCTCATCACATTGTGTCTGTGTTTGAAGCCAGAGTCATTCCTGTCAATAACAGCTGGTCAGACCTGCTGCCGCTGGTGTTGGAGGAGACGGGGGGACTGGGAGTGGACATAGCCATCGACTCTGGAGGTAAACAAACATTAGAGATGTCACAGAGGCGTCTGAACGGTTCTGAACTGTCCTAACATCGGAGCACGTTGCTGTGAATGTTTGTGTTCGTAGTTAATCTGCTGGAGGAGGAGTCGTCAGAGGAGATGCAACTATACCCACACAAACATGACATCATCAGTGCACTGGCAGTGGGGGGGCACTGGGTCACATCCCACCAAGAACTACAGGTGAGGGAGGGTCAGACCTCCAATCTCCATCTTTACTGTTGTATTAGATCTCTGTCTCTTCTATTAGATCAGTTCCAATTACCTATTAAGTTCAGATCAATTCAAAGGTTCCTGTTAGGTTTGGTTTAGGATATCTGGATAAAACTAATCCCTATCTTTGTATTTTGCAGCTGGATCCTCCAGACTGCAGGTCATTGCACCTAAAGTCAGCCTCTGTGTCGTTCCTCAATCCTGAAGTGTGGACAGCTTCATCAGCTCAACAAGGACGATACCTCCGTATCCTCTGAGTGTCCTATGTTAAAACATAACCATCGACCATCTTACTCCTTCTGCGTTAAGGTCTTTAACAACCTTCATCAACAGATATTCTGAAGGACATAGTGGAGAAGATGTCAGCTGGGGTTCTCAGGTGAATCAAGCTCTTCTGTTTTTATTTTAAAATTTAACAAGATCATTTAAAATGCTAACAATTTATCGTCTCCCCACAAAGATCAACAAACTCTAATCTGCTCGAATCAACTCCAATCTGTGTGTCTGGTTTCACTCCGTGTTTCGCAGACCTCAGCCGGAGGAGGCAGTTCCTCTCTACGAAGCCACAGTCGCCATGGAGACGGTCCAGCGTCAGCAGAAGAAAAAAGCTGTTGTTCAACTCTGAGTCATTCTGCTGAGATCTGAGGCGACACTTCTTTAAATGAACTAAATGAATGAAGGCAACCAAAACAAAAATTCACATGCACATTCCAACTGTCACATCCAGCCTGTGAATTTTTAATCACGATACCTTAAACGAAATGGTCTATCTCGATGTGTTTAAGATTTATCACATAACCAGAATCATAATGAATGCGATATGTGTGATGTCACTTTACTTGAACAATTCAACTCTTAAACAGTACGAGTGCAATTTCATTATATAATACAAAAACAATAAAAACACGATTAAATTAAAAAACTTTTGTCTCGTGAAGGAATATATTTCCAGTTCTTTCTGCCTCTGCTTTCCTGTTTAACACCAGGTCCAGAGAGAAAAAAGAATAATTCCAGTCACTGTATCTAAGACGGTGGTGATGAGCGTGTCACTGTCAAACCTGACCACAGGACGTCCCGCAGCCTCTGTCAGCCGCACTGATCCACATGAACAGGAACATGGAGGTGGGCCGGTGTCTCCGGCTGCTCCAGCGATATCGACAGAAATTGCAACTACTGTAGTGATCAGAGGTCAGCTCACGTGTCAACATCCGGTTGGCATGGCAACGGCTGATCCAGTTGTTTCATCACACCTCGCTGTGCCTCCAGACAGCGTCCCAGGATGCACCTCTCCTCGAGTCGCAGTGACTGGACCACGTCAAGCTGCTCCCTGACAGACTGGTCACACTGCTGCAGCAGGACGGAGATCTACACACACACACAAATCATGTCATGAGCTGCATCACTGAGGAGATGATTGTTAGGGTGTGTGTGTCGGTGTGTGCATTCACACACCTTATCCAGAGCTGCCTGTGTGTCGTGCAGGAGTCGCTGACAGAGCGCCTCGCCCGTACGGATGCTCCACTCCTCCCTCTCTTCACACACCGCCTGGCCGAGCAACACCGCCTTCCACTGGTGACTGACAGACACACAGTTAAAGCAGAACCACCACGTGGGACTTTGTGTGTGTGTGTGTGTGTGTGTTTGTGTGTCCTTACTACAGTGTTTGTGGCATGGAAAACAGTCTGAGAGCAGTCATCAGCCTCCAGCTGAGGCCGTCGCTGGACACAGTCAGGTTACTGAACAAAGACAACAACGGAGGGATGAACATTTATATTTCATGCAGAGACATTTTCAGGAGATGGGAAACTAATGAGGACAGTGAGCTGGAGATTTTAATTGAGAAAACATTTTCTCAATTAAAATCTCCAGCTCACTGAGAAAACATTTTCTACGCTAGCTAGCACTGATATTACTATCATGGTTTGTATATAAAAGATTTTTATACGTTAAAAATGAAAACATTACTCACTGAAGCAGGTTGTTCTCTTTCAGAAATTTTATCTTTGGGATCAAACTCCTGTTTCCTCTTAAAACATCACAGAGAAGATCTGAGGGATTCAAGCAAACAGGTTTAAAATGAAACTATGGAAAAAGTTTGTGTTGACATTAATTAAACTTGACTTCTACACTGCACCTGTGTCCACATACACCACACTGTGCGGGTTGCTGGGGGCGACGAAGCCATACTCTAACAACAGCCGCTGGTTGTCATGGGAACCGTAGTTTATGAAGGCCTGCTGGTAGCGCAGTGTCCCGGAGATGCTCCTGATTTCATAACATCTGGTCACGTCATTGAAACTCGCTTTTACCTGGAAACCAAAAGACAACGTTTTCATGGGATTTACAAAACTAGTGTTGAGTGTGTGTGTGTGTGTTTACCTGCACACCTGGCTGGTGGTTGAGCAAGTCCAGGAAAGGAGCCAAAGCATAAACATCCTGTCCGGACAGGAAGTTGTTAGATGGGTGGGACATGAAGACGGAGCGTGTGTTGACACTGCACCACGCCCACCTGGAGGACATCGATATCTATTAAATCACACATTCCATGACTAGCAATGTTAACATCTAGTTATGAAACACTCCTGGTTACAGTTTAACTATCAGTATTTAAGTAACTGAATATAAATAAAATGGAAAAGTACATATAATCAAACATATAGAATGTGAATTAAGAAACGAAACACATTTTAAGTGTGTGTGTGTACCTCAGGGCTTCATACGTGAACACCTCCTCCACAGGTTGACTCAGGATCGGCTGCAGGGATCTGGCCCAAAAAAGATTTGCTTCCAGTTTGAGCATGATTTAACTCCTTGAAAGGATGTTTATAGACGTACATGGATACATGTGTAGGCATAAAACATCAACAACTACATGTCATATTTGATCTCTCTAAGTGCCTGAGGGGGCGGGGCTGTAGTGTATCGTTCACTCTCTTTTGTCTTATCAACGTTTTTGCCCTGAACGCTCGAGGTTCCACACATTTCGAAGGTTTGCTGTGACAGTCACACGTCACCCGATGTGCAAACAGACCTGTCCTCACACGCCCTCACGACCAGTGCCCTGAGCTCACCTGAAGAAGTCAAGGCTGGAGGAGTAGAGTTCTCGCACCGCCTCTCTCTGCTCGCACGCTCGTCTGCGCACGCAGGCGGGCAGAACGCTCATAACGTCGTCTGTGAAGTAGGCGGGGCACGTGTAGGTGGAGGGGAGCGCGTCGATGTAGGGGAACCAGGCCGAGGCTTCTCCTCTGTGCCGCTCGCACACGAGGAACGCACAGAGTGCCAGCAGGGGAGAGAGGCGCTGCTCCCAGCTGCAGAGGAACGCAGACACGGCAGGTTAACACCAGAGAGCGTTTTCCAGTGATGAGTAAAAGGTGTTTTGAGTGTTCACCTCCTGATGTACGGCCCCAGGTCGCTGCTGAGAACAGCCGAGGTTGTGAGGAGACACGACTCTGGCAGAGAAATAACGAGCTGTCCGGGCTGAGACGGAGAGGAAAACTTGAATAACACCCGCTCACAGAAACTAGTGATTACTTCTGTCTGGTTTCTGCATCAGCCCGCTCACCTTTATAGTTTTGAGAGCCTGCAATCCTCTGCCTGTGTCTGCACACAAATATGTTATTTAAAAAAAAATATATTTTAATGTCTTGGTTTAATGTTTTAAACTTCAGAACTGTATTAAAAAATCAAAGCAAATAATACAATTCAAACGCTTTTTAAGCATGAATATCACATCCTTTTCAGTACAAAAATATCTGATGATAGACATTTTAGTTTGTGTCTCTGCAGCAGCTGAAACAGCTGAAAACATCCAGCGAGATGCAGAAAGCAGAAATGGTACCGGTGAAGAGAGCCGGCCGCAGCAGAGATGACGTGAATCCTCGCTGGTGGAGGAACTTCATGAGCCTCACGTACTGGAGCTGATGACACAGAGACACTGGAGAGACGAGACAGACAGAGACAGGGTGATGGTGGAGCAGACCAGCAGAGGCACCTCACACACCGACTGAAAGCGTTTTTCATACCCGACTGGACGGAATTGTCACATTTGCGCCTCCTCTTCCTCGCAGCTCGTCCAGCTCTGCGAGTCCTCATGACACCACATGAAGCTGTGACCCCCTGTGGTGGCAACACACGCAAGTATTGGAATGAATAAATAAATAAATAAATAAATAAATAAATAAATAAATAACCTCTTTTCATAGATGAATAATTGTTGCGTTACAAGTTACTGTAATATACATATTCCTTGAATACAGCAGTAACATCATAAAAACAAGCATTTCTCTTTTTTTTTTTATCCACATTAACAGTTTGATGTTTAAGGCACTGAAAGAAATGAGCCCCAGATCTCCCAGCATGCATCGCGCTCACCCACGGTCCAGTAGATGTTTGAAACCGAGTCAAATTCAAGCTCAGTACCTGCAAAGTGTTTCAAGCACCGAGCCCACGCAGCGACGCCTTCCCCAGCCCACGTGGTCACTGTGTTTACTTCCGGGTATGCGCGGTGGCGGTGACGCAGCGCAGACCGCCGTGCGCCTCCTCCTCCTCCTGCACCTCCTCCGTCGCTCTTTGTCGTCCCCGTCGCTCTCCTGCAGCCCGTCACTCCTCTGCAGCTCCGGCAGCTCCTCGAATCACAGTAAGAATCTTCTCTCATCCTCTCGCTCGGGGCAGATGTGGAGCCTTGCGTTCCCATGAGCGGGACAGACGCTAACTGCGCTGCGCTGTTATGCAATCAGGTGAAAGGTCCGCAGCTTGATTAAAAGCGGAGAAACAACGAACCCCTGACGCAAACATTCCGCCTTTGCTGCTGCTAGAAATCACTGAATATTCTAACACGTGACAGTAAGTCTGCAGAACTTCTTGCCAAACCAATTTTGATAGCAGTGTTTACCAGTTCAATGTTATTAAAGTTCCCACAGCTCTGTCCCGTTGTGTTTCCTTGAATGAAACAGAGTCGTGTTAATTACAGTTGCTAAACCGTTAGTTATCGACCCTTTACTTTTCCTGGGTTGTAAAACTGAAACTGAAAGTTTGATTGCTCCCAGTTCTCTTCCTGGGACTGCCACCATGACTAAGCAAATCCACGTAGCTGACAATAAAAGTGACTCAGCAACTTTCCAGATTGAGTTGTGCAATGTTTGTCTGTGCAATGTTTGTCTTCGCGGCTGATTACTCAATGTGTGTCTGATGCATGTTTCATACGACCTTTTAATTATCTCTCTCTTTCTGTGCAGACATGCCCACTAAAGTCGCCGTGGTAACGGGCAGTAACAAGGGCATCGGCCTGGCCATCGTCCGAGCCCTCTGCAAACAGTATGATGGAGTCGTGTACCTCATGTCCAGAGACGAGTGGGTAACACCGGCACCGTGGAGTTGAGAGAGAGAAAATGACTTCCACGTCTGTTGTGGACGGTGAAACTGGATGTGTGGCTCTCGTTCCAGGGGCCGCGGTCACCAGGCCGTGGCGTCTCTGACCGCCGAGGGACTGAAGCCCAAGTTTCACCAGCTGGACATCACCGACCTGAACAGCATCATCGCCGCCGTCGCCTACTTCAGAGACAAGTACGGAGGAGTGGACGTCCTCGTCAACAACGCTGGGATCGCGTTCAAAGGTCAGATGAAAAAAATAAAACAAAATAAACAGTAAGAGAAGAAAATGTGCGTTTACAAATTAAAGATACAAATAAATATGACGGCGTCACATGGGAACTGTCTTACTCTTCTCAGTGGCCGACCCGGCTCCTTTCTCCGTCCAGGCGGAGGTCACATTGAAGACAAACTTCTTTGCCACCAGAGACATGTTGACTCACTTCCTGCCGATCGTCAGAGCTGGAGGTAAGGACACATTTGGACGAATGTTAGCAAGCAGCTCAGTGCAGTAACAGTTTTAAGATGTTGTCCACTGCAGGTGTCCTCCACCGGAGAGAGACATTTAGGTTTGTAATTGTGTTTCCAGGCCGCGTGGTGAACGTCTCCAGCATCGTCGGCTCCCGCACTCTGAACCAGTGCAGCCCGGTGCTGCAGGAGCGTTTCCGCAGCGAGGACATCACTGAGCACGAGCTGATGGGACTGATGCAGCAGTTCGTGGACATGACCCTGAAGGGCACACACAAGCAGGGCGGCTGGCCTGAGACGGCCTACGGAGTGTCCAAGACCGGCCTGACTGTGAGACCCGTCTGTCTGAGTCTTTATCGTTGTCTGAATCAAAGATCTAAGAAACCAGAAGAGGTGAGGATTTAAACGTGTTTTTTCAGACTCTGTCCATGATCCTGGCTCGACGTCTGTCCAAGGAGAGACCCGATGACAAGGTAATCCCTGCAACAACTTGAATCAAATACAATTAAATGATGCTTCATCACAAATGCATCACAAGTGACATCGTTTAAGTGTGTGAATCCTTTTCTTCGTTTCTCCCTCATCTAATGTAGGGGCTGTCATTTACGTCATTATGGTTATTTTGTTTTAGATCTTGCTGAACGCCTGCTGTCCAGGGTGGGTGCGCACTGACATGGCTGGACCGAAAGCCCCCAAGTCACCAGATGAGGGCGCTATCACTCCAGTGTACCTGGCCCTGCTGCCGCCCGGGGCCACTGAGCCTCATGGAAAATTTGTCTCTGATAAGGAGGTTCAGCCATGGTGAAATGGTTAAAAAAAAAAAAAAAAGGAGTGTGTGAGTGTGTACCTTTTGAAAATCGGATTTTTTTCTTAGCAAATATTTTCTACTAAATCTTAAATGTTCTCAAATCAAAGACAATAAAAAAGTTATTCTGTCACAAAGTGGTGTTTTTCGTTAATCTATCACAGAACACACACACACACACACACACACACACACACACACACAGAACACTGAAGCTAGATGTAATTTCCACTTTGCCCTGAAGCCTTTCGAATCTTTCTCCATCTATAAAATGTGTCGGATCAACACGTACACCTGCCTCCTGATATCTCTCCCTCCCTTGGTGGAACCCAAACGCCCACAGTGCTCGTTAACGCCAAGGTCAGCGACGAGGAATCAAATCTTTCTACTGTGGGATAAACATAATTTGTACAAAATGTGGATATCCAGATTGATCTCTCCCTGTTTGTGTGTTTTAAATCTTTGAGGCAATAACACAGACGACTGTTTGGATCCATGCACAGTTTATTCATGGTGTGTGTGTGTGTGTGTGTGTGTGTTAGGGGGAAATGGGTTGTGGCGGGACCACGGTAAAGCCCTGATTACCTTGTAGATAAAACAAATCCACGCAGCCAGAGAACGGGCGAGCGAGAGATGGCCACAGATGATAATCCTCTATAATCCCTGCTGTCTGCCAGAGGAAACCCCATCACATGCTCGCTCTGATCGCCATGGTGACCGTGGTTATCAACTGGTGTAATTGATGCACAAGCATGATAATTTATGTATTGATTCTGAAAGGGGGAGGGGATTCCCTCTGTCTTCAAACACAACACACACGAGAATCAACAACAACACACGATTCAACTGGTTAAACTTTAACTTGACTGTTCAAGGTCAAACCATCGTTCTATTTTATCCTTTATTTTAAATATTTCATATTTATATTTCTTTACCTCGTCTCTTCTGCTCTGAATGAATCTTTTATTTTGTATGAAACTTTCTTTATAATTAAAATGGCCGTTTCTTAAATATATTGTGCAATGTTTTCACTTTCTCTACGTTGGGGCTAAAAATCAAACTAGCTTATTTACAGCTACGGGTCATTTTCAAACGTGTGTGAACACGTTTTTTATTCAGATCTTTCAGGATCTGTTTGCATCATGTGTTGTGGCCTTCACTGCCCTGATTGGTTTTGAAGTTCACATGTTTTAAAACTGCTCTCCTCAGAACAAAGAGAGAAACCGTGAATTTCGATGTGGTTCCACCAGGGGGCTGCTGGGCGTGGGTGGAGGCACGAGCGTATGCATCTTTGTCCTTCTCTTCCCAGCTCTACCAACATCTAGATGCGTCTCTTCGGTTTCCAGCACACATGAGAGGCCGGTGGAGTCCTGCGGCGCCGCCCCGTGCCGCTGCTGTTTCCGCTGTTCACCACAGGATGTCTGTAAAGCGCCGCGCCAGCAGCTGCTGCTCCTCAGACATTCCTGCGTCTACAGCCTCTCTGCATTCTGAGCCTCAGCAAAAGCTTCCTGCCCCCCCCCCCCCCCCGCCTCTGTCTCTGTTAGGTGAAGCCAAATGTTGGCCAAATTAAAATAAATGGCTGTTATGAAGCCGGCGACGGTGTAAACAACAAACATCCCCTGATGTGTGCGCTTGAATGACCTTTACGAGGATGACCTCACGAGGATGGCACAGGAAGAGTTATGGTTATTTTGGGTCAGTCGCCATTTATAGGTACTACTAAATCTAAATTTTATGCCTGATCAAAATGTGTCCGTCGGATATAAAAAAATATCCTGATGGGAGGTAATGGCTCCTATTTACAAAGCAGCGAAGCGGCCGCCTCCTGATGTCACCGTGATGTCAGTCAAACGCCAAGTTTGACTGTTTAAAAGTTGAAGGACACGCTCAGAGAGCACAGCAGCCGCGTTTGTCTCAAATGAACCGAGAACGCTCACCCAAGGAGAGCAACAGTGACAGAGGATCACGCCACCAAGGCCCAATGGTCCCGGGCTTAAACCACAGTCAGATCTGACTCATCCAGATTTGGAGCGTTTTACAAACTGGATCGTAATATCCTCCTTAGCTACTCTTGGCAGAAGCAAAACAAAATGTCCATCTTGACCCATGTCTTGTGCTTCCACTAAGTTTGAAGAACATCCTAAGCTGTTTGCTTTGTAGTACGTCAGCCTCTGCATCTATAACCAGTCTTCTTCTACTGGCCACACGCACTCGTTTATGTGATTTGTTCTGTAAAATAAAGGCTGTGTAGAAAAGGTCAAAGCCTCCGGACGTGGAGTCAGTGCTGCGGTCTGATCGACTCCAGCTGTGGCAGATTTGTTGCTGAGGAGGAAATGAAGCGTCAACAAAAGGTTTTTGGACGAGTGGTTGCTGAGAAACTTCAAATCAGGACGGAACGACGGCCAGGCCAGTGTTTCTGGATTTATCAGCGGGATATGGATTGCTGGTCCAGGTGTGGATTCAGCTAATATTGGGTTGAGGCTAAGGGTTAGTGATTAAATGTCAGATGAAATGTCACATTTGTATGTCAGAAGAGAAATCCAGCTGCATGGAAAAGCTGGACCGAGGGAAAAAAAAAAATCTTGCGCTGCTGCCATTTCCTGCCGCTGCTCCTCTCCTGGACAAATCTGCAGCCACGAGTCTTTTCTTGTCCTGCTCTCAATGTGGGGACGCAACATGAAAGCATGAAACGCGACATGCAGAGAAGGGAGGGAGGGTTGAACCCCGCTCCAAAGACTCTGGTGAGTTTCCTATATAACCATCCTTGCATCAAAACGGAGCTGAAGGTTAATGGAGTAAATATCAATAAAAAAGGCATTTACAGCTCATCACAATATTTACACGGCTTTGCACGACTGAATGTTTTTAAGGTCTTTTTTCCAAAGCAATGAGTTTCAGGTAATTTCTTCCGGGTCTGAAACGTGATCTGATCAAAAACAAACAAACAAAAAATAAACCTTAGAATGCTCAAAGGACATAACTTTTAAGGTTTTCTGTAAAGCCACATTAGCATGTGAGTGATCATAAATCCTATTTCTGACTTTAGCCCCCTCTACTGGTCAAGTTTAACACTCCCTCCCCGCGGTTCCACCTGCAGACGCTGAGATAAACGAGCTCAAGACAAAGAAATCAAATCAGGAAATATTAAAACCAAAAGAACTGAACTGCCAGACTGCCTCGGGCCTAATCTACACGTGAATCATCCAAATTAATTATCCATTCAGATCCATCTAATTCTTCGGGAAGTATCACTCAGCGTCTTCCGGCGCCTGAGGCAAAACTCATCCTTGGGAAAGTGGGGAGTGAAATATTCATGGTAAGTTGAGATAAAGAAGGTTAATTACAGACTAAATAATCTCCATTACAGCACATTGTGAACGCGGCGTGTGATGTCAGGATGTTTGCTGCTGTGGCAACACGCTTAATCACATTTGCTTTCTGCACAGATTCTGCACCAGAGTGTAATGAGTCTTCAGAAGAAAGGGTTGGGAGAGACGGAGGGGCTCCTGCTCTGGTCATCGAGTCAATAACCACGCGGCGAATTCCCGTCTGATAACTTTGATTCTTCAGCGCCGGTTATTTGATGTTGACATGTGCTGAGTCGACAGTTGTTTGTTCCCTGGAATAGCTGATGTGCATCTGGGGCGGCTAAATTATCTCTGACAGGGGAACTTATTAACGCCGGCACTTTGTTGTTGTGTTTTTGAACATGCCTCCGCGAACGCTGAGGATTTTGTGCGGCTCAGAGATAAAACGGCGTCAGATGTCAGCGATGCAGAGTTCTGACGACTTGAGGACGCGACGCCGACGGTCAAACAACGGACGGCATCTGCCTGCAGGTCAAGGTGATTACAGCCGGAGGAAAATAAAAACCTTTAACCAGTGAAACAAAGAAAAAAAAGACGAGCTACTGACGGGCAGAGAACACAATGCGAAAACTAACATCATCGCCCGATATAGAGTGAGTTTTATAGGGCTCTTCAATTCTTATGCCTTATTTAGTGGATTCCCACAATGCATTGTGGAAAAACACAATCAATGGTAACTAACCAGGCAAATGTACCATCAGTTTTCTAACACAACAACAACCATGGACCAGACTTCAAATGAGAGACGAATGCTTCTCAAATTCTGTCTCCACCCTGACTGAGGGAGTTTTTCGGATTAGGCTGTGTTGGGGAATCAACTGCAGATAATGATATGATAATAATCCTCTAAGTATTTACCAGAAGCACAAAACAGAATCATATATATTTGAATTCTGCCTGGAACGTCTGAAACGTCCTGCAGCGAGCCGTCCACTCTTATCGGCGGGAAGGAAACGATAACGTCCTAATGATGAGAATCATCTGATGGTGCGCTGTGAAAATGTAAACAGAGTAAATGTCTGAGGAACGCATCCCTGCTAAGAGAGCCGTTCAAAGCTGCTCCACAATAACTGCTCCTCATGGTTTCATCACTGCTGCTGCCTCTCATCTGCAGGACAGTGATGGACCGACCTATTTCTAGGCCACTCATCCTCAGATTGGATCCAGAATCTCCTCCGGGGAGCACGACTCTTCCCATGTGACAGGGGGCGAGACCGCCACCCCTCATTAATGTGCATGTAGGTCAATGACAATCAGAGATGTGACTGATGACCTCCTCTGTGGAACCGATAGATCATATCTACTTTCATACAGTAAAGTATCGTACAGTATTTTGAAGTTTATCTGATGGTCTGGAGTTTCTCCACCCAGACATCAACAACATCTGGACAATTAACAGCGAGCAAAGAATACAAACGGATCCATGTCTACTATCCATCCATATAATCCAATTTTACTAAATAAAACTGAAAATGAGCCGCTGGTTAAAAAATAAACAAAGGTTGTGTATCAGAAGTTTTGACCTTCCTCCACTCAATTTATTATTATCCTGCAATTTTGAAGTCATTAACTCACGTGTAGTCGATGACATACAGGCGTCACACACCTCTGGGATCTCTCAGTTCCTGCAGCTCACGCTCTCAGTCTGCAGGGGGAGATCACTCCCTCCCTCCCTCTCTCCACAGTCCTCCTCCAGTCTTCATGCTTCACCTCCACCGACACGAGGAGCCTGAATAAATGAGAAGACAAAAGTGAGATCTAATGATCCGAGAAGTTCTGCAAGAGGTAACAGATCAAACAGCGCTGCCTCTTGTGATGTCACCTGAACATTGCTCCTCACTCCGCCGCACTGGGAGGGGCCATCAGGGTTAAGTCACGCCGTGTGGGCGCCAAGCGGAGACGTTCGTGATGAATCTATGGGATTCATCCGGTGCCAGAGGGGCGGGGCCGGAATGTGACATTTTATTTCAACCATCTGCCACGAAATATACCTGGATCAGCCACTAGGGGTTGATCAAGGGCGTGCTGTCATCCAAAGTCAAGTTGTTCTTGCAAGTCAGAATATGTGCAAACCTGCACGTGTAGAGAACCATCAGCTGATCCGAGGACGCTCCGCCCATCCACAGATGCCGCCGCCGCTCCGGCATGACCCCGGCTCAGGTGCATCTCCGGGGCTCTCATTGGCTGTCACATCCCATCTCGTCACAACCCGGTTGGCCCATATGTTCCTGCGGCGGGTTTCCTCTTCCTCTGTCACCTGTGCGCCTGTAACCCCGCTCCGAACCTGGACACTGGAGAGCCGCCATACGGGACGCACGCACCCAGCAGAGGAAGAGGTTATTTACAGCACCGGTCACATGTGACAACAAAGAATGTTGGCGCTGTGTCGTCCTGCTGCCGGTCACTAGAACATATGTGTGAATTGATATGAAACCTTTAAATAAAACTTACAAATACTTCAAACTCAGACTTCAGATTCATTTTTCTTCTTTTACTTTTCCAGTCATGTCAGATCGAGCTGTATTTTTATGCCTCATTGGCGTCTTTCCTCCTGTTTGTGTTTTGGTATTTGATAGATTGGAGGCTGGTGAGGTCTGGGCTGAACCGATTTCTGTTCTGGACTCAGATGGTTTATTGAGTGGAATCGTCTTCTACCTGCTGGGGAGCTGCCAATACACCAGACACATCAATCCCGACTGTGTGATCATTCATCAGTTTTATGTTACTCTGCTTTGTAGTTTATTAACATCCGTATCTGAGAAATTAAATAAATAAATACAAAAGAATAAAATACTTCTCATTAAATTAACATTAACATCATTTTGCCTGGCACAAATGTATTCAAGACACAATCATGAGACACATTTAAAAGTTTTAAAACCCAGATTGTTGCTGTGAGAGCAGAAACCCTGCTTCAACAATTATCTCTTTTTTAATTACATGTAAAATACAATTAGAGAGGAACGTCTAAATAGACAATATAATTGGCAAACTACCTTGTTAGCATTTTAAAGAGGCCAAAGGTGAGACAGGAGTCAAAGACGAACCTGAGTCGAGATGAGACGCAGACATTAATTATCCATGTTCGCCACTTCAGGGGGACACGGTGAAGACAGGACATTTAAAAGCTGGTAGCAGCCGTGGTGCAGGTTGTTCCATAACTCCAGAACCCCTCTTGTTCCGGTGCACGCGTAGAGATGTAGTTAAAACCCCAAAGGGCGACTGGAGATACACAGAATGAAAAAAAGAGAAAATGTTTCAGTGGAGAAATGAGGAAATTCATTAAACAGGAGAAACTATACGGCCATGCTGATCACATGGTCGATTTGTATGATCCAAGGAAAACAGTGGAGTGTGAATCCTTTTACGACTGGAAACACCGCCCTGTGTAATGAATCGTGGCTCCAGTTATTTCACACTGATGGGAACACTGGGGAAATGGATTCGCTCACAGAACAGAGGTTGAGGCCGTGTTAGTCACAGTCGAGTGTTTTTCTCTTCACTCTCTTTTTTTTATTTTTTATCACCAGCTCATCCAGACGCCTCAAACCTCCCAATTACGTCCAAGGATAAAAATTCCTCCTGTATTTCAACGTGCGGAGAAGCGATTTAACGGAACTTTGGGGGAAACTCGGCGGAACACCTGAAACGTTGCAACGCTGTAATTAGAACAAGCAAAAGCACAACAACAACAATTTCAAGCAAAAAAACTTTTTTTTAAAAAAATGAAAGTGGGAAAAACAGAGGAGGATAACTTCCACTGACCTCCTGTGCTGGAGTTCAAACACACGTCTGCCTTCATTAAAAGTGGGAAGTGCTCTGCGGAGGAAGATTATTTTTCCCTGGGAACTAATCCTGTAAACTACCGTTCTGACTCAGGTTTAATTTTTTGTTTGTGAATTAGTTTGGCATTAATGTGAGATTAGAAATACAAAGTGTCCCTCATGATTATTCTCGTCCGGGGCAAACTCACAGCGAAGCACGACGGAATGATTTCACAGGAACGAAGAAGGAAAAACTATTTTTAAGGTGAGCGGGAAAAGACGCACTGGGTGTTATGAGGAGGAAGAGAGTGACCGGCTGTGAATGAAGCCGAGACACTGAGGGACGCGTCATGAGGCTCCTGAGGTCAGAGGGCAATCGGCGGCTGCGTCGATGGCAGCGGGGACATGAGGTGACATGAGTTCAGTCGGTGAATGGGAACGACACGAGGCTAACGAGGTGAAGCAGCTCAAAATATATATATATATATCTATATGTTAAGGTGATGATAATCTGACCCCTGCAGAGGTCAAGTCGCTGAGTTCACATTTGTTCTCAGCTCCTCCAGATACATCGTGTGTGTGTGTGTGTGTGAGTCGGCAGTTTCCGGGCAACAGGACTTGGCTCCTCAGCGTGCATCTCCATTCAGAGCTTCGGCGTCAAGGATTAGCTGCAGAGAGTCTCTTCTGCATGTGCTGGTGTTTCTCTTCCATTCCTCAAAATGCAATCCGACCTGTTTGCTGTCACGCTGCATGAAAAGGGCCCGAGCTCTGGCAGCTGATCCCGGAGGCAGGGGAAGATTAACGGCGGCCGGACTTCGGTGGAGCTCGGTGTGGAGCAGCGGGCTGCTTTAGCGTGCCGACTGCTCCGTGGTCAATCGTCTCCAAGACTTGTGATCGCCGCTGTTATGAGCCATTCTATTAAATGCGCTGTCTGCTGCAGCTAACTGCCCGACCGCAGCGCGAGGGAAAAGCAATCGCTGCCTGACGTTCACATCGTTCACACTTTCCCCTCTCGTTCCGTCACGCCGGAGCAGAGGAGCGCTTTAGTTCCACTTTGTTCGGAGCAGTTTCCACAGGCACACGTTTGAAACACGGGAAGGTTTAAAGGAAACGAAGGATTGGACCGGACTCACTGCGACATGTCGTCTGCTGCTGCCACCAGGGGACAGGGTGGAGGACGTTCAGTTCAAATCCTAGGGAAACAGGGGAACATGGAAAATAAGAATTAAGTCTTATGATCACAATTAAAGCTCACTTGATTGAACTATAAAATAAAACTGGTTCTCAACAGGACGACTGAAGCGTGATCTGAGACAGGTCTGAAAGCTTTGGACAGAAAAAGGTTCATGTTGTTGGATTCGTCGCTGCAACAACACTTCTCATTTCAAACATTTGTATATTTGAACAAACTTATTACTGAAGCTTCACAGTTGTTCTCGTCTGCCTGTTTACAAGTTTTTCAGTTTTTCTGCTTTTTGGGTAATGTGGAGAAAAATCCAATTACAGTAGCAAGACACAGAGATGATGCATTTTATTGTTCTTCAGAAAATGACAAATCAATATGTAATTTGTAAACTTAATTTGCACTTTGATGCAAACATTGGCTCGTGGCGCTGGCCTGAGATCAGTTGGCCCCATATTGCACCTGCAGCACATCTGTAGTTTCACTTAGCTCGGTAAAGATCCATGTGATGTCACGCCGCCGATTCAGCTGCCGACTGCTCCAGTCTTTTCTCTGCCGAGGCCTCCTGGGCAGTGACAGTGCTCGTCCTTAACGGAGACGTCTCCTGTCGCCCGTCCGGCACGTTGACAGAGCGTCTCTCTGGCATGTTTACGCCACAGGAGCCGTTGGCGCCGCGGAGCTGTCAGCGACGTCTCCCGCCTCTGCTTGGACTTCCTAATGATACCACAGACAGATAGTAAGACAAAGTCATCACGGCCCGGAGACGTCTCGCTGCTGTTACAACACAACCGCAGAGCTGACCCAAGCAATGTGTCTGGACGAGTGCGGTCACTGCCGTCTCTCGTGAGGTCTGCGAACAACAACATGAAGCATGATGTTATTTATAGAAATTAATCCAAAGTTGGTTATCATGAAATATCAGGCGCAGCATCGTATGATATTACAGTTGTTCCTCTTATACTCATTAGCATCGCTGTTTTCAGTTCAACTTTCAAATATCAAATGGTAATTTTTGGGTTAAACATTTTCCATTCTGCCTCACTAAGACTCACAGTTTATACAGTTTTATCTCAGTGAAGCTCCTCAGGCTGTTTTGTCCTCAGGCCGAATTTAGAATGACTTCTCATCAAGTTTCCACAGTTTACATGAACACAAATCTGTGGAGGGAGTCTGTGGAGACTTTTTTTTTTTTTTTAATATCGGCAGAAATACCTAAAGACTATGGAGCTGATTTTCTTGACACAGAGGGAAACTGAAAGTGAAGAAAGTGAGAGAATCAAACAACGAGCGGTGGTATTGTGCTCGTGCCATGGAAACTTTTCGCTCACTGTCAGAACTTTGCCTCCAGCAGAGTTTCTCCTCTCTGTTCAGTACGTGGCTCGGCTAAACACTTTCTTCGCTTCTCTCCCTTCTCCCGGTTTAAATCAGACTGTCATGTTTTTGCCTCTTGGTGCAAATTACATCTTTTCAACCAGCCCTGTAATAGCAAACATTGATTTTTGCCCTTATGCCCCATCAACCCCAACTGTCTTGCAACGGTTTAGGATTTCCCGGCTTTCATCTGAGCATCCTGGCCCAGAACAAAATGTCTTCTGAGCGTTATCAGTCTGTTGTTGTGCTGGGCTTTCAAATCCTCCCTGTGGCAGCTGCAGCAACGCAAACCATGTCTTCCTCTTTATGAGAAATGGTGTTTTCTAGGGCTTTATAAGCTGCAGAGGGTCTCCACTCGTCCCTGAGCAATTCCACACGTGACAGAGGAGGAAGAGGAGGCGAGGGACA
This sequence comes from Pseudorhombus dupliciocellatus, assembly GCA_016785235.1. Lineage (NCBI taxonomy): Eukaryota > Metazoa > Chordata > Actinopteri > Pleuronectiformes > Paralichthyidae > Pseudorhombus > Pseudorhombus dupliciocellatus. Next base: position 1,353,740 of record JAFBJW010000126.1, on the reverse strand, counting down.
GTATTCAAGTGAGGGGAGTGGAGGGGGCGGTGAGAACAGAAGCCAGGGGAGAGCTGGGAATGAGGGAGGCGATCAATGATCTGTGAGGAGGAAGGAGATGCTAGCAGAGAAATCAAAGACACACAAGAGGTCACGATGCTAATCCACTGAGATCCCCGGAGACTCAGTCAGTCACACAGTGACTGCTGGAGCTGCCGTGGAGGAGAGGAGACAGGACGGAGGGCAACAGGAGCAGCGACCGAAAGTGAGGCGTTGTTAAAACGAGGCTGCGAGCAGCTTGAACCTCGAGCTTCTTGTTAAAAAGAGCGAGAAGCGCACGCTCAGTTTACTGGGCCACAAAGAAAAGAATCGGCCTGAATCTCACTAGTTTTTTAAAAAAAACAAAACAAATCACAATAAATCAGGACGGAAATTTTCTTGAGGGCCACCGGCGTCACGGTACAAGAGAAAAAAAGTCACTTTTGATGCATGGGTTTATTATAAACTTCTCCCCAAAGGAAGACGCACTCACTCAGGCAGATAGATTAGATGATGATCCATTAATCCTGAGACAACATTCCTGATAGACACTCACAGACCTGCTGTTATCAGTCACTCCTCTTTCCTGCCTCGCTTCAGAACTGTGATCTTATTGTGTAATTGATAAAAACTGTTGGTCTTCACGCAACCACGGCACTGCAATCCAAATATTGTTATTGAGATGTCGTGTTCACGAGGAAGGGTCGGACGTCCTGAAAAACAAAAGCTGCGTATTGACTCATCCTACAGAGGACCGGAGGCATCTGGTCATCCTATTGCTTCACCGTCAGTTCCAACCATCACCTAGCAACACAGCTACAGTGTATATAATCGGCCTGAACGTCCATTGTATGAGGACAATCTGATAAAAAAGAGAAACACCCTGAAACTCGACATTTCCTGCCCACCTGGGAGCTTCCTGTAACCGTGGGAACACTGTGCCGGTGTGGGGGCGTTGAGCCTCCAGCAGAGGAAGGTAATTGGATACTGAATCTATTAAAGTGTCTGCAGATGGATGTTAGACCCTATCATGTGTCGTAGATTAGATTTTAGATTGATAAAGCTGCTCATCCATCTGTAATATACAATAATCCATCGTGAGGAAGTTCTGCAAAGTTCAACTCGAAGGACGCTTTGTTTCCCGTCCACTGGCTTGTTTGTCTGCAGGATCGTGCGAGACTGAAACTTGATGGGCAGAAGAAGAACTCGTTAAAATTCCTCGAGGATCCAGGCACGGCGAGGATGGACTCAACGCCCGGTTTCTGAAGGAGCTGCTTCTTCAGGTTGATGCTTGTTATTTGGATCAACGGGACCTGACCCGTTCGACCCTTGAGGCAGCTCTGAGTCTCCTTCTGTAAAGTCTCTGCAGGCTTCACACAACTGGAGTTGAGCAGTTTCTCCCTCTCTTGTTGGCAGACCCTCACGGCTGCCATCGGATTGAAGCGGCAGCCTCTACAGCGCCGGCATGTGGGCGCTCCACAGACCTTGGCTCAGTCTTGGAAGCCTCTCCAGCGTTGGTGAAACGCTCCGAGCTATTGTCTCCTGCGCCCTTCTGAGGGATTTCCTACTGGACGTTAGTGGTCTCCTGTCCCTCCGCGCGATGCCGCCGCCTCCATGCTTCACCGCAGGAACAGTCTTAGCCGGGGTGATGAGTAGGGCCTCGTGTTTGCCAGACAGTGTTTGGCGCTCTGCCCGGACAGTTCAGTTCTTGTCTCCTCAGACCAGAGAATTTTTTCCTCGCCATCTCAGAGTCATTAAACACGGTTTGGCCCAGCAGCTTGTCATATAGCTTTTACTCACTGTCCCCCACCACAAGCCCCACCACCACAAAGGCTGGCTAATGCCAGAGAAAGTCTCAGAGCTTTCAAACTTTTTCCATTTCGTCGAAATCAAGGACAAAGTGCTCCTGGGAACAGATTTTGAAAATAGTTCTGTAACCCCCTGCCCGATCTTTGTCTCGCCACAATTATGACATACACGTCTACAGAGTGTCCCCTGGACGCTGAAGACACTGACATGTGATGTCCTCAGGTTTTTGACAGGGTTGTTGTCTCCAAATCCAAACAAGCTTGTCGTGCACGATATCGTCACCTGCCTGGACGTCAAACTACGTCCAATCGATTCAATAAGAAACCGTGGTTCTGTCTCATTTCAAGGGAAATCCAGGTGAAGAGGCTTGTAACTCAAAGCTCCACAGGTGAAATTCAAGTGTGCAGAAAGTCAAGGTGTCTGATTTGAAGGGCTTGTCGGAGGATTGATTCATTCTTTGAGGGGTTGTAGAGTTTGTAATTTGCTTACATGAATAAACAAGGTCAAGCGTATCATTCAACTTAACAGCCTCTCGACAAACGACTGTTCTGGCCCATCGCCACTTCCTGCGCTACACGGAGTCTGTCACGCCTCAGCGGCGCCTCTCGCTCCACGAGACAAGTCAGCCGAACGTGGACAGGACTAAAGACGCTGTCATCAAACACACAGTGGCCAGAGTGACCTGAAACATGCACGGCGTGGAGACAAGATGGAGGATTCCAATTCCATCTGATCATGGTCAACTTATTCCTGGAGTTTCTAAGTTTATATCTTTTATGTAATATCTCCAAGCTGCCAAGCATTTCGGCTAAGTTTCTTTTCAAAGGACGGTTTTGAAATTTCACAGTAGTCTCATTAGCCGGCATCATGAGAGACACAGAGCGGGAGAAATCCAGGAGAGAGACGCCTCTGTCTGCTCTTCATCTCTCAATGAGCACGAGCTGCAGAGTCTAAACTGTCATTGACGAGGATTATTTCAATCTCCTTGGAAACCAGAGTCAGTGATATGGATCCGTTCCATTCGCTCCATGAATGATATCAAAAATAATGAGAGCGTGTTTGGACTCTTGCATGTGTGTGTGTGTCAGCAAACCCTCAGGAAAGTTGATGAAGTGATTTTCTTAGCGGTAGCTCACCACAGTGGCGGCCGCCTGAAGGCGTCTGGTAGGTGATGGGATTCTCCGACCATTAGACTCACTCGCCCAAGAATATTATTATTGATTTTGATCTTGAGCTACAGCCCAGTGAATGCGGCGACTTGTTTTTTCACCAGAAACAGCAGTAGTGGGAGCTATCGTTCAGTGCTAATGACATCATTTTGCAAGGATGCCTCCTCTCCCCTGAATGGGCGCTGTAAATATATTTATTTATCACTTTCACAGGCAAGTTGGTGAGGGGAGAGGAGATTACCTGTCGAGATTATGCCCGATGATTAATGTTTGTTTGGGCGCTGTGAGATAATGTGCATTTGATTTAATGACTAAAATAAATCGCTTCTTTGCAAGTTGCAACTTCAAATAGCTTCCCCGGCGCTGGGGGAGGCTGCGGGGGGACGGATGAAATGTCTGGATTTCTAAACGAAGGGAAGATTAAAAGACACAAATAGGCTAAATAGACTTATACTTCATGTGTTAGTGACAGTAATGTCTTGTTCCTGGTCATTTCCATGAAAGTAATATATGAAGATGGAAATGAATCATACGCCGGGAGATGAGGGGAATCGGTATGAGTCGCGAAGACTGTCGCGCGATCAATTAAGACAGATTTCAGGTTTGTAAAACCAGACAACAAACAAATCTCTTAGAAGAGTGAGCGATTGTTGTTTAAAACATATGGAATCTCTTTTTAATTTGGGGAATTAAAAAAACAGAATTTAATTAATACAAACACAGAATCAGAAACGTCTTTCAACTCTGTGTGAAACAGGAAGGGACAAGTTAAAGTGACGGACCAGGCCTGCAGGGGGCAGCTGTCAGAGTGTGATCTCATTAGTGAGGAGCAGCGACGACCGAGTGAGAACCCTGAGTTCTGCTCCACAGCAGTGTTTGATTCCCGGCGATGAGTTGAAGCCATGACAGTCACCAGGCTTTGAAGCAGTGGGAGCAGTAAGAGAATTCTTTACCTGGAGGGCGAACGTCTCTGGCCTCCACGATTAGACGCAAACAAAAACACACAGCATTGGGTTTAGTGCAGGATTAGAAATGTGTGAGCTGTCAAATTTCACTGCGCAAACAAGCCCAGACCTGGTTCAGTGAGGAACTTTCACACGCGCCATTCTGATTCAGATTAACCGTGAACAAACCAGATCCGAGTGTGAACACGCTGTCACGCTCTGAGGTTCGAGCTGCTCGCTCCTTCTCCTCCACCACTAAATGTCATCAGCCTATAAATAGACCGTCATTAAGAAACGGGTTAAACAGGGAAGGCAGCGAGAAGGTCGTCAGTGGGCGGCCGCTTCTCCCCACCGCTGAACATCAGAAGAAGATAATTGAGTGTGTTCATAATTACCTGGAACTGTTGTACACACACTGAACAGAACCCTGCAGACGCCGTGGGCGAGGATGACACGGCTCATGAAGTGGCCTTTAAGTATTAAATGTAGCTTTTCATGATACAAATACATGCAATGAGGATCAGAGGGACCGTTTCCCTGGTTCATTCTCCAAAAGGTTCCTGGTCTCAGATTGAGGTGAAAGGTCAGAGGCAGGGGTGTAATGTCAAATATTCCCAGTGACGTTTTATCTCTTGTACAAATGGCTTTCTTCTGCCCTTTATATTAAAATACGTTATATCTTCATCCTTTATTTTTGAATAGTTTGTGCGTGGTCATACGACGAACTGAACGAGGAAAAACAAGCTGATTTAAGGTGAAACTTTGAGTTTTCAGAATCTAGATTCAGTCTCTAGTCATTAGCTTTCCGAGTTATTAAACTGTTTGATCTTGGAGTTTCTGGATCTCCCACGAAGATTCCGTCCTGCCCTCTGGATGTTTTTCCAATTAGAAAAAAAAAAAAAAACAGGCTCTCTGGAACAGATGGTCAAAGTGTGTGATCAGTCATCTCCACTTAGCTCCTGGTTTGTCCCATTTCCAACACGTTCTTCAAAAATAAAAGGAAAAATTGGGATGCGCCCTCCAGCGTTCACAATATCTCCAAACTTCCTTATTTATCTGACGCTTCTCCTGGTGGGTATATTTTATTCATGGTGAACATTTGAATGTGCGTCAGGTTTTGGGCTCTGCACCATCCTCCTTTCAGCTCACACACACTTCTCTCCTCTTTGTGGCTCCTCGCTCTCCCGGGGCCATTTTACACCGTGGACTGTGGAGTTCGGCTTAATGTCTTGAGCGGTGATTTGTTACCACGGATCACACCTCACCGCTCGGTCACTTCCTGTTGTTCCGTGGACTCCATCATCCTCTGTGGGCTCCCCGAGGACTGAGCCCCTCTCTCAGTTTTCCGAATGACACAAAAAAAAGTTTCCCTGTGTTTATCGTTTCCTCTGACAGGGGCCGTGTGATAATTATACATCATTCATTTAAAGCCTCGTAACACAGTTCTCAGGGATGAGACCCGAGGCTGCGACGGCAGTAGAGGCCCTTAAAAGTTTGTACGCGAGGGCCGCTGCAAAGTTTGAAAAGATATCTGGGTTACAAATGTCCAGGCCGGCAAACACAAAGGGTCAGACTGAGGAGGAGGAGGAGGAGGAGGAGGAGGAGTCCAGAGATGAAGGCAAGGTGAGAGACAGAGCAGAAGGAGGAGGGCTGGTTAATACAGCGGGGAGGTGAAGAGGGAGGAGGGAGGCGACAGAATTAGGTCATGTGCGTACAAACAACAGGGAATGAGCGTCTAACAAAACCAAAAAATAATCGTTTATGTGGAACCTGCGACAAATCCTAACGAAGAAACGCATCAGAAAACAAAACGCTCAGTGTGGGAACTAATAATAAATCGAAATGTGCAGCACGAGGATGGAGGGTTGGATGTTTGACATCATCGCCACCAAGTCCCAGTCTGGAGTTCATTGACCCCAGCGTGACCCTCACACTGAGTGGGTGTGGTCTCGTTACTGAGGAGGAGGGGCAAGCCTCGAACAGCCGGCTGTTCAGTAATGAGATGAGGTTAATAGAGTGAAGAATAAGCCATTAGAATCCAGGCAGAGAGAGGAGATTAAACTCAAGCTGGGCTGTTTTCACTTTCTCTCGTTGCGACCACAGGAAGCCAAACTCCTCTGAATGATCCTCCACAGGAGTGAGAGGAGAGACAAAGAGGAGGAACCAGACCTTTTCGTATTCTGCTCACAAAACACGATCAGGCTGCTTCAGCACAACCTTGGTAAACGCCGCGAAGCCTCCTGGGCCACACGTGCCGATCTGAATATCACTTTATATGTAAATTCCTGTGATTAATTCAATCAAAAATACTGACAGAGAAACGTGGCGGAGGTTCTGCTGACATTAGGAAATGCATCCGTCTGCGGTGCAGCGTTGCTTCGTCAGGCTCATTTGGATCCAGCGAAGTAAAAAAAAAAAAAAAAAAAAAAAATCATTTCTCACGTTATTGTAGCTGTATGTTGTTCAGTGGATCAATGTTTGTAATTGTGTTGGAAACGATCGGACCGTCATACTTCATATTTTAAATCGAATGTCAATCCAACAAACAAAAGACGGAGAGGACGGCTCAGCAGATCAATCGTGGCTTCCTCCACCCGCTCTGTTCCATTGTCACACACTCTGAGATGTTAGCGGAACTAAGAGTCAATAGAGCGACCTGCTGTCGCTCAGGAGTGAAAGGACACGCGTGTTAACTGCATCATGTTTACTCACCAACCTCTTCCCCTTCCTTCTGTGAACTCTGACCTTTTGTCCTTTGACCTTTAACCTGCAGTGGACCTGTGTGTCTATAAAAGGAACCAAAAGCGTTAGTTGAGGTTTGTGCGTCCGGCTGCTTTAAGCCTGGCTGAGTTAAAAAGGCGGTTTTGATTTGACGTGAGCAGAAGTGCGCCAGGCGACGTCAGAACACGAGTATCTGTGAGCGGCTGCTGCTCGTCCCCGGGGAGAGAGCATTGAGCTGAGTCTGTCATGCTTCACTCGCGGCTCATGATCAGCTGGATCCTAACACGTCTGCTTCCCTTGACGTGAGCTCGTCTCGCTCGGCACCGACCGAGCAAAGTAGATGTTGAAATGTTTTGCAGCTGCAGGAGAAACTTTCACTCCTCACATGGAACCAATACGTTGCGCTCGACAATTCATTGACCTAGAAATAAAAACTGTGGCTCCTGAAATTGACAGGAAACTGCGTACGCCGGCCCACACGACTCATTTAAACCTGCAACCCCTGGTTACGTGCGGCTGTGCTCCAGGTCCGTGGCTCTAAACGCGGGGCTGCCCTCGCTCCACCGAACGTGCCCTGGAAAGGAAAAGAGACGAGAGGAGAGTTGGTCCTGGGTGAAGAACTCATCTGTGTTTCCAGTGTTCTATTCCAGAATAAGGTTTTTTACGGCGGAAAACATCTATGTCGACAACCTGAATTGAAAGCCTTTCAATTCCAAAGTGAAAAGCACCGGCTCCGGAGCTGGGAGGGTTTTTGTTAGAGTCGATAAACTCTGACCTCGGACAAGCTGAGGTAAAATAAAACAGAAAAGCTCAGAAACACTCACATGAACACACCGTGATTCCAGCGTCGTCCTCCGGTGCCATCAACACGCCCCCTCGCCCCACTCCCGCAGACACGCCCAACTGATCCAGCCACTGATCGTGCTGATTGGCTCTTTCTCTTTCCATCTAACTTGTTCAAAGCATCTTTCAAATCGAAGCCTCGTTGCATCACTGCTCTTTGTTTTGTAGCCGTCCAGACTGCAGGGGTTTGTGTGAGGAGGTAAAGAAGGAGATGTTAACAAGCATGCGTGTACACACACACACACACACACACACACACAGCTACATTGTATCTGGTGTTCAACAACAGTGAACTGGCAGCTGCTGGTCTGGACATAGGGGGCTACAGCTCTTATCTCTGTGGCCTGATGGGCTGACCTCGACTGCCTGCCACGATGCACAACACACACACACACACAGGCAGGGTGAGGAGCTGTGAGCACTGTTCAATTACTGGCACATAAGCCAGTTAAAGATGTTGGGAGAGCAGAGGCGTGAATGAAATGAGAGACCCCCCCCCCCCCCCCCCCCCCCCCCCAGTATAATCAGTGAAGCTCAGACGGACATTGTGCTGAAGTGCCTGCATGTCAGAAGTGACTCAGTAATAACTTCTACAGGTGTGTCAAGGTGATGGTCACACAGGTGCTGATGGGAACGTGACTGTGGTGTGAAGCCGCCGGAAATGACACATCACACACACGTGACGGGGCCTTTTACGCTGCGTTCACACGGAGCAAGGATCCAAGTTCGGCCGTGGGGAAAGGGAAAGAAGGGAGTGACGAGCAAAGGCTGTGTCTATTGCGTTGCATCACCCAGGTCGCTCGCCTCGTCCTTCCCGTGTGAAATCTTGAGTGTGGCGTGAACGCAGCATGACTTTTCTAAAACGGTTTGACGTTAAATTACATTCCGTGTAATAATTTGAAGATGTGGCGATTCGGGACTCGTGTCGGATAAGAAAACAAATCCAGACAATGCTTGCAGACTTTTATCTCTTAGAAGCTCATACACTGATTACAGTCGGTCAAACAAATTAAGTCACACTTTTTTTAATGCACCGTGTCTGTGCACAGACACACAACAAACCTCCGTAACGCAGCAGTGCTTGAGCTGGTGGGGACATTATGGAATATTCAGGGACGTGAGTATCAACTGCTGTGGTTCAACAGTTCGATATAGAAAAGAGCTTTTTCCCAGGGTTCAATGGCAGTATGGCGAAAATAAGCCTCCAATAGAATGGGAGGAGATAAGGAGATAAAGCTCAAGGCTGTTTTTTTGTGAGTGTTTGAATGAAAGTTAGCCTTTCCATTGAGGCGTTTCTGAGAAAAAAAAAAAACAAGAGGGCAGAGGTGAGCTGGAGGAGCTGAGGATCAGCCTCTGTGAAATCTCAGCTCCTGTGAAATCATCAGGGGTGTCGCATGACTGGGTCACACGTCTCTCACACACGAGAGAGAGAGAACCATGTAGAGAACACAACATGGCCGAAAGAAGAGGTTTGACTTTATCTGGGAGCAACATTCACAGACTTTGACTTTTTTCAATGCAAGACTTATTTCATATCACAAACATGAAGCATCCAGGAGTCAGAGAGCAGCTCTGAGAACGAGCCCCCGGCCGCTCGTCAGTCACGTCACTTCAGAATCAAAGCTGTGGAACAAGCGTCGCACCTCCTGCCTCCAGCCTTCACAACTCAATCAGCTGATTTTCTTCCAAATCAAATGACTTTTGATCCCATAATACAAAAAGAAGAAATGTTTTGTTTCCAGATTGAATATTTACCCAAACATCCACAATCAACAGAACAAATTCCTCTTCCACTCTGTTTTTCAACACGACCGCCATGAGCTAATCACGTGAAAGCATTCAAGTCATTTTTAAAAACACAAAGTAGAACATAAAAGGTTTAAGTGGAGTTTCCTGCTGAAATGAAAAGCTGGGATGTGGATTGGAGCGTCTGGATTCCACCTCATGTTAAGACATGATACTCGTATCCTGAAATCATCCTACTCCTACAGTTCAAATAAGGCCATGTGTGTGGTACAGAATGTAAATAAAGATGGACGACGTCTCCACTTCCCTCAAAGAATGAAGCCAACGGGAATAGTTTGGCTTCACTTTGAAGGAGCTGCTGCTGCGGCATCCGTCTCCTCTACAGGGGTGGTAGTGGTTCTTGAATGCACCAGGACGTGTGTGAAAAGCCACAGATTACCCAGCATGCACGTAGGGTGGGACGAGATGGCGTCCGAGCCGCCGACGGAAACATCTGTTACTTTGAGAAAAACCTCTCGGAGAAGTGTCAGCATTTTTTTTACTCGTCGTCACCAGAAACATTTGGCCGCAGCTTCAAACAGATTCAAAAGCTTCCAATTCATAGGATACAACATAGAGACATTTATTTCTTGATTCAATCCCCCAGCCCCCCGTGGTGCCCCCCCAGCCCCCGAAAGCAGCATTGTTCATCAATAACCAAAAATGGAGAACAACATCGACATTAAAAAAAAAAAAAAAGTCTGATTAGCTCCTGTGGTGCCTCCTCGTCCTCCGTCCTGTCCTTTTGTCCTTCTGTCCATCCGACTGAAAAATTAATGCACAGGTGAGTGTGTGTGTCCACATGTGTGAAAATATCATTTGTAACAAAAAGAAAATCTAGATTTGAATCGCTCATTGAAATGGAGTCAGCGTCTTCAGCTGTCTTTAATGATCTGTCCTCTCAAGTCTGAGTGACGGGTTTTTCGTCTTCTTCTCTCTCTTCTCTCTCTCCCAGCACATACAAACACTCTCACGCACACGAACACAAACACACTCTCGAAACACACACACACAGTTCGAGTGGAGGAGCTTCAGTTTTGAATCGTAAACCCTCCGAACTCTCGTCGGTGAGCGCAGGCGGCTGCGCTGTCATTCTTGGCGGGGTACAAAGGTTTTTTTTTTTTAAAAGGCAAGAGGAGGCGGGGAGATCGGTGTGGTGGCTCCTCCCTCGTCGGTTGGATTCTGCGGCACGGCGGCAGAGTGTCCGACCCGTGGCTCGTGGATGTGCGGCGGGATGTTAGAACTGAGCCGGAACCAAAACGTGACACAGTTAATACAAAACAGGGAGAAGAAAGAAAAAAAGAAAAATAGTTACATCATTCCCGTGTTCTTCAACTTTGCACTTGGTCACTTTTTGAATTCCATATATTTATATCCATATATATTTATATATATTTATATATTCTTTTTACAATTAAAAACACCATGGATCGACAGACTATTTGGTTTCTTTTCGTCTAAGTGTTTCTCTTGTTTTGTAAATAAATGCATGTAAATATTTTCTCCTCTTTTCCCGCTCTGTCAGCTGGCGTGACGGCGGCCGCTCCTCAAGTGTTTGTATCCGTACGTTACGCAGGTCAGCAGAATTTCCACGTTACATGTTTTTTTTTTTTTCAACTCAGCATTTCCGCTGCAGGACGCCGCAGTCCGTCAAACACTATCAAACCGAAGGGTGAATGTCCTAAATGGAGTCGTCTCATTGGCCGGCGTGGCCCAGGTCTCTGTGTGATAGGCTGGGACTGAGCAGCTGCGTCTGCGTGGGTCCGCTACAGCTCAGCGCGCCAGCACTTCCTCCGTTCAGGAAGCAAACAGTTTCTCTGGCCTCCACCGGCGTGGCCGCCATGCCGCCGACCCCGCCCTCCTCCTGCCTCCTGTGAGCCAGCGCCAACGCCCTGAGCTGCTCCTGCGCCTCCCCCAGCAGCAGCGCCACCTCTTCCTGCTGTGGGCCAACGGCTGGTGAGCAGGAAGAACAAGACGACAACTCCTCGTGCGCCGGCCTCCCCCTCCGCTCGTCCTTGCAGGGCGTGGCTCCGCCCCGGACAGACTTGGAGGCGGTTGCCAGAGTTACGCTGGTTTGCATACACGACACCTCGTTGTCATGGTGACACTGAACAGAGGGGATGATGGGGATAGAGCAGGAGCGAAACGGAGGGGGCGGAGAGTGGCCTTGACGGCGGCCGGGCCTCCGCAGGCTGCGGGTGGCGGGGCTGGAATCGTACTCGGAGGGAGCGCACGGGCCGGAACGTACCTCAGAGCCAGCGCTCCAAGGTGACAGCGTCGTAGTCTCCATGGAAACAGGAGTTTGCATATGTAGGCAGGCGTCGGGTCTGGCGTCGCCGCCTGGGTTCTCTGCCTGAGTTTGGCAGCTGGGGGGCGGACACGGGCACCAAAGACGGACAAGACAGAGACAAACAGACAAAGAGAGGGAACAAATGTAATTAAAGTGGAGAAACTTTGCTGAGAGGAGAAGTCATTCCGTCTCATTTCAACTCCTTCGTCTTTTCAGACTCCCACGCTGAAACCCTGGCAGAATCCACACAGAGACGGCTCCCCGCCCTTTGCCATTTCACTGGCTAACCGCGGATGCTGAAAGAGTCTGACGTCTTCCTTTCATCTCTTTCTCTCTCAGTCTGCACACACACAAAATAACTCAAAAAAAAAGCCCCTCTTTATATAAGTGCGAGGTAACGGCGAGTTCACTTTTTTATATTATTGATTTAATGACTCTAATCGCTCTGAAAATAACGAGTGTTGTTGAAAGTTTAAGGCGCTCTGCGTCGGTCAAGGACGACTGCGATAATCAGACGTCACGTGCGCTAACTCTAAAGACTCAACCCCTTCCGTCTTTCAGCAGTTCCAGTTTTAGGTCAAGACCGTTTGCTTTGTTTGAAACTCCACTGATTCGTGTCATGAAAGTTTGGGCCCTCGCTCGCTCACATGCTCTGTCCTTTCTTCTTCGGCTGTGTTGCCCGCTCTGTCTGTCTCCCTGTAGCTGTTATCGTCCCTGTGGACGACAGAACTGAACCTCGGAGGTGACGTCTCGCAACGCTCGCAAAGAAAAATGTCTAAAAATGTAAAAGGCAGTGAAATAAGCACAAACCCTGGCAGTCGTTTGATTCTTCTCACACTGATAAAAACATCCCCTGGTTGGTGGAGATAAAATCAGGCGACTGAGGAACCATGAACACAGCACAGCCAGATTTCCTCTGTTCCTCAGTTTCTACGCTGATGTCAGTCGTAGAAATTGATCCTCCCCTGACTTTGAAATATCTGTCTTGTTTTGTTTTTTATCCGAGAGCTTAAAATCCCTGATGATGATTCCTTTCACCACTCTTCTTCTCTCTTCTCACTGTTGCCTATGAAGCTGGAGCCTCTGAGCTTAGTGCAAATACTATCAGCTTGGTGACCCAGTGTTTCATATGAAGACTGCTCTCTGCGTGTGGCTCCTGTGAAGTGACATCACAACAGATCTGTGTCTTCATCCAGCCGACTGCAGCCCAGACATAATCACTCTGAGACTGACCGCTGTTATCAGCGTTCAAATCCGGCGGCGTCTCATTAGCGTCACGTAATAATTCACCATCCTCTGCAAAGGCCGCAGCGGTGTCTGCACCGTCAATATTCGACTTCTGTCGCCTCGCCCTGAAAACAGACGGTTTGGTGGAGAAGGTGCTTTTGCAGACAAAGGAAATTGCGCCCTCGTTTTATCGCCGCAGTGTTTTTCCCAGGACGCGAAGACCGCTCTGAGAACCACGGCGGAGCTTGGGCAGGGCCGACGGAGAGGATCCCCGGAGCGATAAGAGAGGATGACGTGAGGGTGCTAATGCCCAAGATAACATTCACAGACAAATCTCTCCTCTGATGTGTTGGAATACAATCAGCCTGCGAGAATCTGTGAAGCACAGTTCAAATATAGACCCCCGAGCGCCGTGGGAGCAGCTGGAGGGTTTTTACGCGCAGACCGTGCGCTCCTGTTGAAGATAAGTGACCGGGCACTTATCTTCTGCAGGAGCTCATTACATCTACATGTGTTCACAGTCACTGTATTAATCCGTGCCCCTGCAGAGGATTCCTCAAAAGATCTCATCTGAGAAACGTGTAATGCGAGGCGGCGACCTTGTAACTCTGCGAAATGTTCCCGAGCAAAGCACGAGCGTTTACACGTCTGTGGGAGTGCACGCCCACACGTGGACGGCAGCTGCGTTCGTGCGTGGAATTCATCGCCAAACGACGCGAGGGAGGGAGGAACTGAAACACGAATGAAAAAGCTGCAAGCGGGTGGGCAGGAGGACAGGAACGCGCGGGGTCCCTCCGATTGCAGACCTTAAAGCCGTCATAACAACGCCATTTTGTTGGGATGGCACCGCTCTTTAAAACCGTCACACGCTATCTGCAGAGTCCTGCATCACCCCCCCCCCCGTCTGCTCTGTTCCTTCTTTTACAATATTTCTAAAATGCTGCGTGTCCGTGTCAGAGCCGATTCCAACTTCTCGTCTCTCTATTTCTGTTCCTGCATCCCTCCCTCCCTCCGTCTCTGCGCAGTCACGGTCAAACGTCGCCATGGAAACGCTGCAGGAGAGGGATGCCGTTGTCTGCGCGTCCATCTGCTGCCTCTGTGAATTCTTACATCGAGGAGTGAATGAGTGAATAAGTGACTGACTTGGTGAGTGTGGGTCAGTGAGTCAGTGTGTGTGTGTGTGTGTGTGTGTGTGACTGAATGGTGTGTGTGAGCAAACATGACCTCCTGCCTCCTCCTGTTCATCAGTGCGTCACAAATGTATATCCGAGATTAATGCAGCAGTGGGTGTTTTTTATCGAGTGTGTGTCGGGAACAGCTGCGCCAGCGGCGTGACAACGACCACACGCCCCCATGTGAGTGAGCAGGAGCTCGTCTGGGACGTCAGAGGTAGTGCTTCCAGAGGAGCTGTGGCGAGGAGACGCAGGCCCACATGTCGATCATGACATTTAGGCAGAAATGAAGCCAGGAGGTTTAAATCAAGCTTCACACAAAAGAGAATAGGAGAGCCCTCTGCACATGCTGCTCACACATGTGATTTAAATATGAGTGGGCGAGAGGCTTCCCTGCTTATTTCTATTAGTATGCATGTAGGTCATGACGAGCTTTACCCTGAGCTGGTTCTGCTGGGACCTGAGCGCCTGCAGGGGGGCTCGCCTGCCCAGGTGGTTAAAGCCCTGACTCATGACCCACCGAAAAAGAAGTGGGTCACAGCAGAGCGGCATCTTCCCGCTAAACGTTTCCACTGATCATTTACATTTCCCCTCGCTGCACTTCTACCAGCGCAGAGCGACCGTCCCTGCTCCTTCTTTGAATGCTGGGATGTCGTTGTTCCCCCCCACTAAGAAGACACATTAAAAAGCAGAGAATCAGAATATAATAGACACAGGAAGACGACGACATGAGCACCAAGGGAAGCACTTGCTTTGAGCGTGTGCCACTGCGCTGCAGGCCACAACGTTACGGGACCTTGCTTCTATCTTTGCTCAACAGATCAGAAAAAACAAAGAGACCAGGACAGAAAATACTCAGAGCATTGGCTGTTAAACATCCGGGTGGAAATTAAATCCAACACTTTGTCCATGGCTGTCCTGTGCTGTCTTATTTTGAAAAGGCAAACAGGAAGAAGGAGCTGAGGAGCTCAGTGATTATTTAGCTGCTCTGCTCTTCTAACCAGCCTCTGTCTCTTTAACGCCACCCCCTCCTTATGACCACTCTGCTGTGATTGGTCAATTACTAGGATCTGTGAAAGCAAACCAGGAAGTCCTCCTCACCATCTTTGTGCCTCAACTTCCTTCTCGGTGGTTTCTACTTCCTGCAGGTGTTGGTAGGCGGGGCCTGAAAACTTGGACACTCCAATTGGATTGAGCCGTCCTCTGGGTATGGGCGGGGTCCTGCGGGAGGCTGACCAATGGGCAGCCCGGGTTCTCTGCTCTGGGCTCCGAGACAAGGAGCCGCTTCTAAATAAGAAAACAGGCAGAAGTTATTGTTCAAATCAGATTGAAAATGATGCGATATATGAAACCTCTGTCATTTTCTATACAGTTCGTTTTTATTTTGTTTAAATATTAATATGATGAAGACACATCATAAAGTGAAGGAGACAAGTTTGTGGATAGCGTTGCCTGGATTTGGTCTCGCTCCTCTCAGATTCATTCTCCTCCACAGCACCGGTGTTGGAATGAGTCCAGGACTGGACTTGGGAAACGCTCGGCAGTGATGTCGGCATTAATATATATGAGCCCAATGGACTCATCAGGCTGAATTTATGTAAAGACTGACGCGCTAATATTCCCAGAGCGCAGGTCGTGAGCTCGGGATCTGCAACCTCTGAAAATTCTGCGTGGAATTTTAAACCTGCTTCTCTGACTCTGCCGGTTTGTTTAAAAACTACATGGGAAAAGACTTCAAGAAAGAATTCAATCAGATCCATGACATTTGCTTTTTTTAAACTCTCACCAATAAAGGAAATAAATGGAGGACACACAAGGACACGGACGGATTTGATATGAAACAAACAAGACGTTTTGAAGAATCCGTTTGCCTCTGAAGGCAGCAAGCTCTTCTTGTATGGAGTTTTACACAGAGATTTATAAACCAGATTGTCCTGAAACAGAGATTTATCCCCGGCTTGTTTCTCTGTGATTATCTTGGACCAAGGTTTCCTCCCTCTGTCTGTTATTCTCATGGTAATGCTCAAGCCTATGCATAAGCTGATGCGACTGCAAACAAATAAATCCTGATCACCAAATGAGCAAGTCGTTAGTGGTGAGAGCAGCCGCCTTCCTGCCAAATCCTCCAGAGACGGAGGAGGAGGAAACTGGAGTTTGGTCGAGAGGTTAGAGAACAGACTTTGACGCTGGGAGGTTGTGCGCTCGTATTTCTGGCTGGTCCAGGAAAAGCCTGCCTTCAAACATTGCCTTGATTCCCCTGGAAACTGGTGATTAACCCTCGGCTGCCGTGCAGCGGCTCGGTGGTAAGAGGCAGGAAATCACAGGCCTGCCGCGAGGCCCTCAGGTGCGGAGGCCGGCAAGCGAGCGGCGATGAAAGAGAGCAAAGGTTGAAAAGAGAGTTTCATGTTTAACGTTACGTCCAAAGTGAAGCTTCCTCACCCAGCTGGGGCGGAGGCTGATGTCTCGTGACAGAAACAGTGCGATTCTGTGTCAAATCCAGCTCTGGAAGAGATGTCGATCAAACCTCTGAACCAGGCGCGTGTGTGTGTGTGACTGTTGATGAACATGCCAAAGCCCAGGAAGCTCTCACACACGGCTGAGCAGTGAGAACAGAATCGAACCAGTATTTCCATGTTAGCGCGGCTCATATAATCCCGTCTGTTTGCTTCCCACCTTATCTGTGTCCCATCTCCTGTGTGTTCACGACTGTTCTACTTATTAACATGTTTACGGCTTTAATTATTATCACTATCATTCTTCCGTAAATCACCAATTAGCTCTGGCTGCACTTTAATGTGCATAATTCAATTTCTCTCTTCACTGCGTCCCCGGCTGATTACAGCCAGCGACGCTCCACTAGCGTATTGTTTGCATTACCCCTCGCCTCCTGAGGCACCGCAGACATGCGCGGGGCGGGGCGTAGCGTCGTACCTGTGATGCTTTGCAGGGCCTCTGGAGCTGGAGCCCGGTGGCGTCGCGCCGGCGGCGATGTTGCAGTGAGCAAAGCTGGACTCGCACGCGTTTCCCTGGCGGGGCGGCGAGGGCCGCTTGCAGAACTGCAGAAACAAACCAGAACAACGAGATCAATTTTAGAAGCCTGCGATTCAAAGAGGGAGTAAAACGTCAAGGGGGGAGTGAGCTTTGCTAGATCTCCTCTGTTAACCGAGGCCCCGTCTCACACGCTGGGAGCCCGGGGTGGGGATTGACCGCTGCCTTGATTCTGGGAGCTGATTGCCAGAGTCTAAATGGAGTCACGTTACAGCCATGTCCGTCGCTTTTCACCTTCCTCAACATCAGTCTTGCCTTTTTTTCCCCAGGTAAATTGCACCGTGTGCAGGCCAGAGGGAGGCTGCTGATCGCCTGATGAAATCAGAGCACAGAGGCGGCCAGGCGTGTCGCGCAGGTGGCAGTTGCCATCGACGGCTGATTGTTGAGCAGCCGGCGCAAAGAAGTGGGGAAAGATTTCTGCTCCGTGGATTTACAATGTGTTGAAGTCATAATCACACAAACCATGCACAGTGAATTTGAACTAGACACGGAACATCCCATCAATCACAACATTTATATGTTTACAAATGTAAACGCTGGCACCCTCTAATAAAAGCAGCCGTCAGGCCTTCATACGGGCTTGAAATGAATTGTTAAGTTGAGGTAATTATGACCTGTCAGCTTCTTAACGAGTGTTCCAATAGAATCTTTTAAGTAAAGAAACATCAATGAATTATAACAAACCCCTGCTGAGGACTTTCTGTCTTGTTCAGAGAGTCGAAAACCGATATTAATTACATATGGAACTTAATAAGGTGACATGACTTATTTGTGTGTGAGAAATGATGAATTTATGGACTTCGTGGAAGTGTGTTTCAGTTACATATTATCAGACATGTTCGCTTCCCTCCGTCTTTTTATGTACATCTTCTTGCAGAGAGAAGACGTTTCAGGCTTCAGACTGACAGTAAAATTGTATTTGTTTGGCTTCTGTCGGAGGCTGAGCGTTTCTCGCCTCTGCAGATGCAACAGAAGCTAAGAGAAGATTATTTCTGCGCAATTCTTGCTCCAAAGTATTTTATGGCTTTTCTTAACGTTTTCAGTGTGATGTCTGAATAACAAGGTTGTCACTGACGCAATCCCTTTTGAAGGCTCTCGGCAGGACACCAGCCTCATTAGCGTCACGCACACGCTGCCACGGTTATGTGACCACTCAGAGATTTGGAGGCTGATTTCACCAGATAATATATTTTCTTTCTCCCAAATGAAATGTGGACGTAGATGAAAGCTGGAAGCACATGATAAGGAAGCAGGTTCCTCTGAATAACCTCATCTGTAAACTCTGTATCTAACGCTCAGGTGCTGTTGGTTCTTTGCTGTCCTGAGGCAGCGACGACCGGTCGCGCTCTGAAGTTGGTGATGCAGCATTTGCAGAGCACGTGCACGCTCACAGATCATTAACGACCTGCAAAGCCAACACTAAAACCAACACACCAGGATAAAAGTGCTCCTTATTTTCAAGAGAAGGGGAGACGTCTGTCCCTGATCTCCTCATTGGACTCTCCAAAAAGTCCCTCAATTAACTAAGAGGCGACGGCACAGCCCGGTGCAGCGTCCTGTCTCCCCTCTGACGGTAAACTCAAAAAGCAGAGGAGGAAACACCCTCAAGGCATTTTCCAGCATTAATATTGATTCCTAAAAATGAGCCGTTAAACTTTCATGTCTGAGCTGCGCTTTCATTTTCACCAAATCTGACGTGACGCTCAGAAGAAACAGGAGCTCAACCTGCATCTCGTCTCATGACTTCACGCCCCGCTCAAGCGGTCGCGTTCAAGTTCGATCAAAATCTAGTGACAGATCATTTCTGGGGGCATTTTTTGAAATAAATATTTTCCAAAATATTTTCTTCTAACTTTGATTCCGCTGTTTGGTCTGGAAGGGTGTTAGTGGCTAAATGAAGCGTTTAACAGTTTAACAGGGGGAATTGAAGTTAAACAAATAGTTAGTGTTGGTTGATGATGAGTTTCAATATCGGGAACGGAAATGAGATTTTACTAGCTCATAAAATCCTAGTGTACTTTTTCAATGAATGCGTCTTTATTAATGGATAATATAGAGCTGATTAATTAAGCTGTGGTCATTTATCTGTAAGTCCCTCCTGGAGTCAACAGTCTGGAACAGATGATTAACTGAGGAAGAAATAATTCACTTTTAACACGAAGCAGTAAAAACCTCTCAGGTGATTATGAGACCTTGGTCGACTCAGTGGAAGAAACCTTTCTGTGGATTTTTCTGGAGCACATCAAAGTTTGAAAAGTCATTATGTCATCGCAGCTCTGACTTTAGACGTAAGCCTGGAAATGGAAACGGTCGTTTAATCTTAAAAGATGTTTCCTTTCATGTTGCTCCGGCTCTTCCACAAGATCGTTGTGAGTTTATGGCAGGTCGACTAAATCATCAGTGTTTTGAGAGATGAACATTTAAATCCAACATCTGCCTCATGCTTCACTGTTTCACACACACACACACGCGGACCTAAGACAGTCAGCCACGATCATTCACGATCCGTTAACGCTCCACTGCCGCTGATTAATTAATGATGAGGAAGAAAATGGACGGCAGTGGAAACCGCACCGGCTGACTGTTCGCCAACAGTCAGCCGGCTACATAACTTTGCTTTTACGGTCACACACAAAAATAAAAACTGTTTTCTGCGTTAAAGTGCCTCCGGTGCGTCAGCGCTCACACCGGGTGGTCCGGCGTCCGTCTCGTTCCTGTTTGAAAACAGATTCATGAAGACAGCGGACTGAGCGAAGCCAGCAGATCATCATTAAAAACCCAGTGTGTCCTCACACGGCTGCAGGGGAAGTTCCTCTGTAGCTCATTAAGTCTGGACAACTGTGGGGCAACGGTGCACAAAATGGTGGACGTGGGGGGACACACACACACACACACACACGAGCGGAGCTGGGATAAAGTGTTGTTGATAATGGAGAAAGATGGAGTGTCTTTAATTATGCAGCAATGACAGACGGAGTCGGAGGAACACCTGTGGAATTCATGATAGGATGTTAGAGCCTGATTGATGGAGAGAGACAGACTCATCCAGAGCCGCTCTCCACTCCACTGCATAATCAAATACTTCCAATAAAAGGCCCTGCGGTGCTAATCAGAGGAGCTCGTTTCCACCACCGCAAAGTTCTGCTGCTCTGCTCTCCGCGGCTGACGCGGTAAAAACGGGGAACGCGCCGAGAAGTTTGGAGAATTCCTCCGAGTTCAAATTAAATAGCGATGATGAAGTGTAATAAGAGAGGGGTTCAAGTCGTCATGGAGATGTCCATCCATCTTCTCTCTGTTCACCTCAAGGAAACACTCTGAACACGTCTCACACACACACATTGGGCTTTACAAGCACCTATGAATACACTCATTACAAAAATAAAGTCAATACGTCATGATCGGTGTTCATCTTGTGACCAGCGAGTGGGAGAAAGCACCACTTCTAAAAGTCCTTCATTATGAAACTGGATGAGTCAGCTGAGTAGGTGGTCCGTCACATTCCACAGCTGACACACGCATCTGTGGGGCATGTTCATCTCATACCTGGAAACGGTTTACATCCTATCTGTGTATGAAATATGTGTGTATAAATGAATCAGCTGCTGAAGGGGTCTGAACTGCTGTGATCGTTTCCCTGATCCAGACAGACTCATCAGAGCTCGAAGAATAAACGAGATATTTCAAAGAATTAACATTGAGTTCCCCTGCTGGATGAATTTAAATCCATTATAGAGTTTAAAACAAACCTAATCGTGATTCCTCATAAAGAAAAAAAAAGAAAAAAAAAAGATATCACACAGATGATGAAATGTTTCAGGAAGGTCCTGGATGAAAGAGGGACAGGAGTTCAAGGAGCAGCCGGTTCAGACGTTCCTCACGTTTCATTGTTACATAAAAATATATAAAGGTGATAAAAGAGGAAAGTTAAAGCACCACTGTCCTAAAAGAGCTAAACATCTGAATCAAGGTTTCAGGCTGAAAGTCTGAGGTAAGAATAAAGGAGGCGACGCAGCTCAACGGAGATAAGAGGAAGAACACAGGCGCCTCTCTCTGATAAAAGTGTTTCCAGTGTTCTGCTCTATGGGATCTGAATCCATGCACGAGGCCGGATCACGAGCTTCTCCCTGATCTCCTCCAGGTTGGGGAGCCGGTTTGTTTGTCGCAGTGCTCAGTTTGAGCATAATGTGAGGAGGCACACCTGACATCGTCAGCCACCGCCTTCTGATGTTACAGATTACATTCAAGCCTTGGCTCGCTCTGGTGTCTCTGAGCTATATCTTAAATATCTGAACCCTGTGCGAACTAGAACTGAAGCGCAGATCCTCAGGCAATAATGTCGTCCTGCTTTAAAGTCTGTGAGCCCGTCTATTAACGTTGACAGAGCCTGTGGAGCGTGGATCCATTCACACATCTTTCCCCCTGTGACCTGTTGATTCTGGCTCTAGTTGCTTTCATGCTTTATTCTGCAGCTCTAACATCCCCTAACCATTTCCTGGAAACAAAACACAGTTTGGTTAAAAAACAGGAAACAAGACTGAGGAGGTTTTCTCAACTGAAAGCCTGAATGCAGGTCTGTTGGTTTCATGTTGTTATTTAGGGAGCACACAGAAGGATTCCACCTCAGTCTTCCTTAACTTTAAAGGATATAGTCACAGTTAAGGTTGGATTTCTGTCTTTGTAAAAACATAGTTTGACCTTTTGGAAGATATAACTCGGAGGCTGAATCGTGTTTTTGCTCTAATGTTCATTATTATTATTAATATCCTCTGTTCTAACAAGGGACAGGTCAGGTCAGCAGAGATCCAACTAGATCCCTTCTCACTTCGTTTGTTCATACCCCCCCCCCCTCCCCCAGCATGCTCTATATGCAAATCAACACAGAGCTGCATCACAGCAAAGAGCAAAGTGGTTGTATTTCCACTCTGTGACGGACAGGTTCATTTTCCGTATTTGACAAGGGGAGGGGGGGGGATGACTGCAGCAGCTCTACGATGGAATACAATTTATAATTTGTAGAAAATATCAAATCCCCATGTGGCTTGGATGTTGATGTTGGGAAATTAATTACCGCAATCCAGGAAATAATGAAACCACAGCGTCCGCACGACAATGAGGACGTCCATCACTGAGTCTCTGGGTAGATTTGTGTTCAGGAGCTCAAGCCGGTGATCTCCAGTGATCTGCCGTGCTTCCCCGACACTGTGTTGATCCAGCATGTGTGTGTGTGTGAAAACACTCTGTTTCACTGGAAATTCAAATCATCCGCTGAGAGGAAACTTACAATGGAATCAATAACACTTCCTGTCAAACCTGTGTTAGACAGATAGGTTTGTCACATGATGTGGACCTGATCGATTTCTGTTCTCACACACGCGCGCACACACACACGCACGTGGAAGGTGGCAGCAGATGTGGGTTTGAGTGGCAGTTGAATTAAGGAACTGTTTTCCATACCGGCCACTGTGAGATGCACATGTGGGAGAGACGTGATGACAAAGTGCTGCAAAGATGATGAATGACATTGCTTGCCGGCTCCGCGCGCTCCCAAACCTCTTAATGATCGCTCGGCCGCTCGTGGACCTGAGAGCGCGAAGCAAGTGGCCAGGTGGGGACGGGAAGACACGCTGATTCATACGCAGCCGGAGCTGCAGGGCGCTGATGAATTCAATGATAGATGCAAACGGGCGGCGGTGTAAATGTCTGCGTGCACTGTACGCGTCTGATTTGTGACGGGCTCTTCGGGGGCGCCGCTGCCAGACATTTAATTGAGGACGTTAGCCGCGTTAGCGGCCGTGTTTTATGTTTGCGCTAAGAGCAGCTAATGGCTTTCACGTTGGAGATGAATCGGCGGAAGGTGCACGGGAATCTGTGGGAGACAGAAGGCGATAAACGCAGCGGCGGTCACCTCGTGCATCTGCAGGTTGGTGGCCTGGGCCCTCAGCTTGGCGTCCAGGGGATTATGGGAGTTTGCAGAGTAGTTTTTCAGACTGCGACTCTCCTTCAGGTGAGCCTGGAGCTTCTCTCTGCGTCTCCTAAAGAGGAAAGACAAGACAGGAAGTTGAGGACTTAATGCTTCTGCAGGGCTCACACACTGTGAATAAAGATGGACGGCATGTTTGTTCTTCCGCACCCTGCTCAGAAATCCAAACTGTCCCCTGATCACCTCATTATAAGTTCACTTTACCTGCGCCAGCTTCCCCTAACTTCACATGTGCTGCTCACAGTTGTTCCAGTTTTGATTTTCCAACTGAAAACCCAAACGTTAAAGATGCTTAGCCCGCAGCTTTGTTTCAACGCTCCTATAAAACTCTGCATTGCTCTCCACGCAAATAAGCCTGGAGAACAGGCCGAGCGTCCGACTTTACTTCGGTAAACATCTTGAATACACCCGGTCATTATTGTCAAGGACACTGCAGAGAATTCAGATGCTTTTCTACGAAGTTTTTAAAATGAGTCGAAGGGAATTCTTACCAGACTCGCACCCTTGAGAAGAAGAAAGAGACTATTGACCAGAGGAACTTTATACGTCTGTACATCCTCACATCTCTTCTTCTACTGAGCAGAACCAAAACACTATTATCCACTTTAAATAATGTGCTTGGGTTTTTAATAAAAAAAGAGAGTCTCAGAATTAGCTTTTATTAAAAGTGGCGCACTTGGAATAAGTAAAACTTTACAAAGACGCAGACTGACAAAGTCATTGGCTTGACCCGGATCTTCCATGACTCATGACAAGAGGTCAGCAGATAACCACGGATAATTGGACCTGGCGGATGCTGCAATGCGACTTCTTCCTCTGAACCACAGAGGATAAGCTCTCTCACTAATGCACATGGGTGCTCTTCATCATGACGACCCTCGTTACCCAACCGCTCACAGTGACGGGGGAAAAGGTTGACAATCATAACTTCATTTTGTTGTGCTCATTATCAGACGGAGCCGGACGCTCCACAGGTCCCGACTGAAAGCCGCCGATGACTCACCGTGCTGCTGATCAAGTGTTTACAAACAGGGGCTCAGAACGCTCCGTCCACTTCACCTCTGTGCCGCTTCAATTATACTCTCTTGGTAGAGGGCCGTGACATTTGCTGGGCCTCTGTTATTGGAAAAGACTTTACTTAATGAGAAAGGTCTTTTATCTCGTGGGAATCCTCAAAGCAGTCGGACTGTTTATTTGAGGCTTGGGCACAGAGGACGCCATCACCTGGTCTGTGTGGACCAGCTCCCTGACTCGATTACAGATTCATAGAAAGAGCCTGTCCATCACGCCTCGATGCGATTATCTTGTTGTCAGGCTGCTCACTCACTCATATCATCATATTACAGAGGGAAGCCTATGGAATTACAGCTGCATCCATCACAGCCCACTGCACCGTCCAGGTTCTGGGAATGACGGACTGCAGTTACTCAGCTGATGCTTGACCGGGCCGGTCCACAGAACAGACTCTGTCCTGGCTGTGCTGCTCACGATGCTGCAGCCAGGGACGGCTTCAAACCAGACACACAGAGAGAGAAAGAGGGAGTATCCTGAAGCCAACCCTAAGTTCAATTCTCCGGCCTTGTAATGAAGCTGTTGAATCTGCTCGACTGACACGTGAACCACTGGATGTGTAACGTAAATCTTTGCTGCAGCGTCTCACTTGTTGCGGCAGTAGAGGGCCATACACAGCGTTCCCAGGAGGCTGATCGTCATAGCGATGAATGTGATTGACAGCACCTGTCGCTTGTACACCTCTTTGCTCTCTGCGGGGAAACAAAAGAGAGGAAGGAGCCATATTAATATTTGAACAACAAACTCCTGGGAAATAAAGTTGTAGATCATGCACACGTGTGAGAGGATGAAGAGGGAGGCAGAGCAGCACGGAGCGCTTTTCTACATCTGTGTGAATTACAGTTAATAATACATGGCAATCCTATAATTACACAGAAATAAACAGAGATTTGAGATTTGTTTCCTTCCTCGTTCACAGCACCCAAACAGCCGTTTAATTTCATTAGACCACCAGCTGCAGCGCAACGGCTCTCAGAGGTTTTTCTGACTTGCAGATTCTTTCCGTGTTTAAATATAATTACTTTGTGATAAATAAACCAAATCAAACAGAAAAGAAAATGCACAATTCACAAACAGCTATTTACAATTCTCTGGCAGCACCTGCTGCTCTTAGTTACAGCTCATTCTATCAGCGCTGCAGCCGCAGCCAGTAATGGGCCTGCAGACACTGACTGCCGCAGAAATGGATGCCACATGTAATGGGGCTCGAACACATGGAGACAAGAAGAGTTATGGTGCGGACGGACGTCATTAGGGGAGAAAAATGGAAGCTGTCTTGTTTGCTGCAAGTAAATCATAGCTGCCTTCATGTGCATTAATAGGCGATCAATCAAAGTTTTATTAAGCGTCGCTCAGACCTTGGAGAAGCATGACGATGACACAAGGTGTTCGGATTCTACGTGGTAGGTAATTGAAACAAATTATTATTATTCTTTTGCTGGGGATGGCTTTCAACAGCGTGAGGGCAGAGAAGATGAAGTTCTCAACCGCAGGACACAACCAGCCGCTGTGCGTTGCTCAAGGGCAGAGCGGCGCCTCTCACAACCACGTCAAGGGTTTCAGGCCTGGAAGCTGAAGCAGTCACGTCCGCAGTTTATCGTTCGTACATAAAAACCTGGAACAGCTGCCACGTTTCTCCTGCTTCATGTCGAACGCATGTGGGCCAGCGCTGTTTTGATGCCACTAATCATCCTGAGTCATCATGTGGGTTCATTGGCGATAATTATATCATTAGAGGGAGCCGGGGCCATCCTGCGAGAGCACGCTGAGGGCGGCTGCAGCCGAGGCACAGAGACGGAGATCAGGAGGCGGGATGTTGTGAGGATGCAGAGATTCTGCTGATGTGCTGCTGCTGCGGCTCTTTTTAACCTCTTTTGACTCATAGCAAAAAGGAAAAATGCCTTTCATATCTTTTCCAACCAACATGATGCAAATCATTTGCTTTCGGTGCACATTGGGTATTTTGCATCGTGCTCGGTGAGTCTAACGTCGTTTTACTTTAATGAGGAAATGATCAAGTCAAGGGAGGTGGATTTTCAAACCGTGGGTTATCTCAGGCCACGTCTCACATAGAGCGGCTCCATCGAGCTCTTTACATTATAAACCATCACTCAAGTTAATGCTGCACTTCCATAGAGACCCACAGGCAGCAGAAATAATCTGGGTGAGCAGAGGAGGCGGACATGTTTTAAATTTGAAGTCACTGTGCCGAGGGTCACTCTGGGTCATGATCACTATCCACAATAGAACCAAGAGAATCTGCTCATTAGAACTTCGCGCCTGATAAGTGCCGACGTCTTTAAACCTCATTCCACCGTTATTTAGTCTGCGAGTCCGTTCCAGATAACCCGAACCCACCGGGGTTAATTCCTCAGGCCTGCAGCGCTCTCTCCAGAGCCACATGAGCCTCAACATACAGCTGTCTGGAGTCAGAGTTCACGCTGCGCTTGTAAACAGGGTAAATATTAAAGTCTGTTTATCAGCGCCAGAGTTTTTCACTGTCTCAGTTGTTAGCCGCAAACCCCCCCCCCCGGATCAAGCAAAGTTTGGATGGACTGTAGGAAAAAAATGCGAAAAGACCAATTATGTTATAAAACCGTTTCACAGGATGAACGATAATCACCCTGATTTGTAATAACTACAATCATTTATACTTTTCTCTGTGAGAGGAGAAATTACTTTTTAAGTGTGAGGTTGGCAGAAAGGTTGACGCTGCATTTGTCTGACGGTCACCCCGTTTTTAAAAAAATATAAATGAGCTTGAATGAGGCCCTCAGAATGTCGACCTTTGTCAAACTCCTAAATTAAAACCTTTATGACCACATCGACACAAACCACGAGCCGATCCCGTTCGATGGCCAACATGCTTCCCTCGCTGCCGTTGGTGTGGCAAACAGTGATTCACGTGGACGACAGTGACAAATGAAGCGTCCTCACAATAGAGGCCCATCATCAGAAGATGCTGTCGCTCTGGAGGGAATTCATAAACAATGGTTCTTTATTTAATTTGGCGGATGTGTCGGAGTGCTGCTCTAATGTACGGAGGAAGATGATGGAGGAAGAACAGCTGGAGCAGCCGAGTGCTGATAAAAAGTTTCCATCCAAGTGCAATTTATGTTGCCGGCGAATAAAAACACTTCACACAAGTGTTTTCATGGTTGGCTGGGGTGGAAAATGTGTTAGATTGACACTGTGAAGAGAATCAAATGAAGGACGCTGTTCAGGATTTGATGGTTTCGCGAGATTGTCATAAATAATCAGACAATAAGCGCGCGCGCACACACACACAGAGCACTTCAACAGCATAATAAATCAGACAGAGCCTCCCTCTGCCTTCCGATGACAGATTCCCCTGAGCCACAACATCCCACCAGCGCCAGTCTGGAGCCTTCACACTGGACAGGTTGGCTCCTCGGATTCAAGCCTCCGATGCCAGATTCTGACTCCACCATCTGCAGCTTCATCAGAAACCCACAGCCTTCGGACCAGCCTGCTTTTTTTTTTTTTTTTTTTTTGTCCAGCTTTGGTAAGACCGTGTCACTGCAGCCTCGGATTTAAAGAGAAAAGGAATCTCCGACCTTTTCTTCTTTCATAGCGGCCACGCGATCAGCTGCTACTTGCCGTATCTAACACCGTACATACTCTGCACACACGCACCTGATGGTTGCACTCGATCTGAATAAATCATACGTCTCCACAGCGTGTTCATGTTCCATGTGCGGGGTGGCGCCGAGGTCACTTATTTCCACTTCAAACCTGCGCCTCTGCCCCGCCACGTGCAGCGCTGGCCACTTAACTGCAGCTGCGGTACAGAACACACGAGTAATAGTTCACTGAGAGCTGAGCTGTGGCCTTTACCTACGTACGGAATCTTACACATTCAGAATGTGTTCGGTCGGCAGCCATGTTCCCGACAGGCGAATCCATGAAGTGATGGAACACCTAATATACAATAAAGATTAGAGCCTGTGCACTTAATTGCCCGAGTGTGATATTTATGGCTCATATTTCTTGACATTCTGCCCAAACATATAAAAACATTAGTGTGAAACTACACGACAGCGGCTCCACCAGTGTCTGTAAATCACACACCGCTAATAAAAGAGAAATTGTGCCAAGACAGCTGCATTCATCCGTGGGTCAAAGAAAACTACAGGGTTGGACCCTTCTCATTAAAATCACACCGTCTGTGTTTTCATGTGTTTATCTACTCGCGGGATTACGCAAAAACAAGGTGGTATTTTCAGGGCGGTTCCCTCGGATGTTCGGACGCAGGCTAAACTGTCACAGCTGTGTCCCCGGCACCGGAAGTGTGACCTTGTCACCCGGCCGGAGACTCTGGTGGAGTTTGGCACAGAGTGCGACGCTCCTCTAGCTGCTGGGCTACAGAATCATCTGCTCATTATCATAATCTTGGATTTAAATCATCCATTAAAACGCAAGAGGTTCCTTTTCATAATGCAGCCGGTGTCAGGCAGTGTGAGCTCGGGACATATGGATGAGTCAGACTGCTGGCGGGCGCCGACACTGTCAAGGTCTGCTGCAAAGATTTGATTAAGGAATAAATTGTGTTCCATTTGTACAATTATGAATTAAACATCATTTTTTTTAAGGGCAATAAAGTTTAATGTGTGGTGGCAGCACATTGTAATCGACTCCAGGCCGTCATGGCGGCAGTTTGGCTGAATGATGGGGGGGGGGGGACTAAAGAGGTCAGTGTTGAGTGACCACGTCACAAAACAACACAACAACCGAAGACGACAAAACCCTGGATGGGACGTTTTGCAGAATCAATCAGCTGATTTTAAAGCGGTGTACTGCAGGGGGCCGAGTCCTCTCGCTGGCGTACATTCAGGGATGTAGTTGCAGGTCGACTCTCGTAGAGAACGTGACTTGCACGTCACCGCCAGCTTCGCTCTGCGTCTAAAACCCCAGCTGACAGGGAGAGACGGAAGAGAGGAGTGACATAACAAGCGCAGGGCGTGATCGGAGGGCCGGGATCCTCCAGCGGCTGCCTCATGGCAGCATTAGCCTTCTCATGTGAAACCGTTATTTATGCAGGTCTGCTGTGCTGGAGTAAGCATGCTCTCTTGGCTGGTCATGGTCCTTTACACTATTATTCCAATGCCTTTATTTCACCATTTACATACTGAATATATTAGGGGGCTGAATGGGCCATTGTTTGGACCAGTAATCTTCTCTCTTTCTTTCTCTTTGCACCTGTTCGCTCCGGATCCGTGGTCTGGAAAACGGGTTTCCCTCCTGAGACCATGTGTGATGGTATATATTGGGATTAGCCCGCCGGTACCTGCACGGCCTGAAGGCTGAGCCTGACAAATGTGGAATCAGTCTGAAGTTATAGTTCAGATATTTAACCATCAGAATCTCCTCCAGGGAAGGGTTTAGGTCTGTTTCAACGATTGGCAATTTCCCCTCCAAGATCTTTTAATCCTTCTAAGAATCCAGAGATTATTTATTTCATGAAGGGAATTAAGGTCAAGTGTCTACAGCTGAGTCCAGTTGCCTTTAATCCAGGCTGCCTCGTGTCTCCGTGACCAGGGCGACGGACAATCTTCACAGAAGAGTTGAAATTTTAAAAAACGTTCTTTTTTATTTGACAGAAATTGCTCTCAAACACGTCTGGGCCCGGACCAGTGCCGGTAGACCCATGTTGTTATTCTGCACCGGTTTGGAGAGGGATGATTTCTACCTGTTGACGGCACCAGTTTATCAGACAGAACAAAGCTGTGACCCAAAGGAATCCAAAACTCATTCACAGAAATCTCTGGAAAATAAAAAAGATGGAAGTTGTAAGACTTTTTGATTGAACCGTTATCTCAGAGAAGACATGACAGAGCGTCTGCCTCTGAATCTGCGTTACGTCTGACTGTCTTCGTCTCGGCTCTGACACTAAGCAGCACAGACCTGTTGTTCTGCAGTCATGATGCATCTCAGTTCGCAAGCTGTCAAAGTCAGAGGCAGATGAAAACTTTTTCAACCCTCACCTCCACCTCCAGCTTCTGAGGAACACGCGCATCTAGTCGCGCGGTTGTCACGGCAACAACATTGTTCTCGTTCAGCAATTAAAGAGCTTTGATTTTGAAAAGCTCTGACCTCGGGTCTGAGGATTGGTTGATAGTGGATGAACAAGTGCAGCAGTGCAGATAAACCAGGTGGGATGGACACAGAGTTTTCTTAACTAACAGTGAAGGATAAGGAAGCTGCGGAAAATATCCTTTAGCTCCATTCTCACAAACAGATCTATCTGCCCCTCGCACCGTTCTTCACTCTGTAATTTGCCAAAACTCCTTTCAGCTCAAACCCACCTGGAACCCTCTGGACAGAAAATAAAACATCAACATGACTTAAAATCCATCGTGCCTCAAAAACAGCTGCCTGCAACACTTTGCTCTCCCATTGATTTACAAGCAGGTGGAACATTCTGCAGTCAGAGTCCAGTGATCTCTGATGGAACGGAAATATTGACACGCAGACAACTAGCTGGCCGAGATACCGAGACCAGACGCAGGGAGAGCAGCTCCTCTTTCTTCGCCGAGCAGCAGAAAACACGGATAAAGACAAAGTCACGATCCAAGACTCTGTGAATACACGCTGAGTTAAATAAAGACCTGTGTGGGCGAACACATCTCACTTTTAATACACTTATGTCTTCTGTCTAATTTTAACCCCTGATACCAACTCTGTTTGAGGGGGATGGTCCGTTTTCAGGAGAGACCATATATATATTTATTAATGTATTTAGTTATTTTTACCATTGACAAACATCAATAATGGATGATTTTTTTTGTTCGCGTGGCTCAGAGTCTTTGCCTTTCTTCCAGGAGCATCCAGAGTCACAGACATCCACAAACCAGGGCCGAGTGTGGGATGTGCTTATCTATCTGTGCACGGCTTAGCACAAAGCAGGGGAAGACGCTGGCACGACCGCAGACGTTAGCCAGGCAAAGAAAATGTGGCAGCCTGAACAATGTTGCAGAGGCATAAAACCTCTCAGTGAATATAAATGGGAAAAAAACCTGAGAGATAGCTCGGTGGAAAAGATCATCTGTCACTGCCAAGTTTCATAGTCTCAGCAAAAAAAAAAAAAAAAAAAAAAAGGAGCCTTTGTTCGTGTGAGTGCAGAAGCAGCGGCAGAGAAATAAATGCCGCAAATTTTACTTTGAGAACATTGAGGCGATGATGACGGCCATTTTCCTGGATGATCCATCGCTTTCCTGCGGAGAAGGGCGAGTGAGAGCCCGCATGTCGTTAACAGAGCCTCGGACAGGGGAGAGGGAGTTTGGCAGTGGCGAGGATGAGCTTCTGGCCATCCGCCGTGCACTGCCTCGCAGGCGTGTGCACGGAAAACACATAAACACCTGACCCGCAGTCACTGGAGGATTCTGGTAGACACGTAGAAAGTAAAGGACTTTGGTAACACGCCGTTGAGCGTGTGACGCGCATGTGAGCGCATAGTGGACGCACTAATGAGGAGAGCGTTCGCAAACGGTGCCAACAGCACAAAAACTCCCTGACTGTACCCCGCCCTCCTCCCCGCTCTCACTGTTTCCAAGGAGACTGCAGCACATTGGTATTCTGAGGGGACACTTCACAGGCGATGGAGAGAGAGAGCGAGAGAGAGAGAGAGAGAGAGCATAAAGGCGGAGATGGTGCAGAAAGCAAATGTGTAGAGCGATAAAGACAATAGCTAATATTTAAAAAATATACAGTGCGGCGGGTGGAGGAGGGTGAACACAGCCGCCACAGCTCTGTTGTCTCCACCTCACATGATCTAATGATGCCATCTATGATTAAGCATGACCACGCTTGACATGTGCCAGGTGTCGTTAGCGATGCGCGCGGAGCCATGCGACGTTCACATGCATGAGTCATGAGAGAAGCATCCTTACCCATGAACTCGATGCCCAAGTGATCTGTTGTTCCAGGCGGGGGAGAAGAACACAGGGTGGGGGGGGAGAGAGAGAGAGAGAGAAAATAAAGTTATTGTTGAGAATAGTGCGCGTTAGCATTGTGTCACTTTTCATCCCTGGATCATGGTTGACTTTGTTTTCCTTTATGTAGGGCGGCTGGATCCGTACTTTTATCGCCTGTCACATGGAGTCAGAGGACACATGCTAATAATCGTACAGGACACGCCCACGCACACGCGCATGCGCACACACACACACAAAGAGAAGGAGGTAAGACTGTATACACACTCATACAACACGACATTCTGGATGCATTCACCCTGTAACCAAGAGAACATAATACCTGCCTGTCTGTTGTGTTTGTCGGAGAACTGTGATAACATGAACTCTGATCTGACCCTGTGTCTGCGGTTTGTTTGTTTGTTTGTGAGCAGGATTATAAAACCGCTGAGCAGATCTTCATGATTCAAGTTTTTCCCCCCCTTGGCTGCACAGCGGCGAATGCGGTCACCTCCTTTCCAGTGAAATCTGTGATTTTACAGCGATCAATTATTAAAACAATATTTGCTTCCAACCTTAACTGTTCTTAAAACAATGCTCCACTGATTTCTCTTGGAAGCTCAGATAAACACACGAGGCAGAAGTGCTCACAGTCACAGTGTGTGTTCTGCCGCGTTAAACAGTAAAACCACAATTACATTCTGTTCCAGCTGAGTGTAAAGGACAGAGGCTGCTGGCGGTTGCTGCTTTCAAGGGAAACATCCCACACATCACAAAATCCACTGCTGTGCTGCGAGTGTCACAGAAGCAAGAACTCTCAGGATAGACATGGACCCCCCCCCCCCACCCCCACCTTCACTTTAGATTTACACCTTGAGAGAATCTGTGGATGAGTGAGATGTCTTATTATGGCATGGGTGTAAAAATGAGCAAATGAAGTAATGTCAAGTTCGACCTTGACAGAGATTCCTGCGACGAACAACGCCCCCTTCACGGAGGGAGGAGGTCCTGACGTGACACCGCCGGTTCTCACCACACCCACAGTGAGTCTGCTGAGTGGCCCTGGCCTGCATCTCACGCCGGGTGAGCTGGTCATTCTAATGCGGAAAAGCTCTGTCCAATCTGCCCCCAATCTTATCAGGCAATGTTCGCGCGGATGTAAGCGGATCATTTTTCACTTTACCCACGACCCAGAGACCTCTCTCCTCCACCTGCTTCATCTCTCCTTTCAGAAACGCCCGGGACGCGGGACAGGAGAAGATGAACACGATAAACAGCCTCTCTCACAAGGAGGCTGGAGGAATCATCTGCGCTCGCCAAGTATTTATCAGCCGCTGAATAAGCAGAAATCCACACTGCATGCTGGGTATTTAAAGCGAGGTTCGAAAACATTCTGATCAGCAAGGGCAGAGGTAAAGTTAAATAATGGAGTTCTAGCTTAACCAGTGGCCTTTATATTTTATATATTATATATAATGTTGTATATTGAATATTTTCCCCTAAATACACATTTTAATATAAGGTTAAACTAAATTAGAACTCAAGTTAATTCTTCTTAATTTTTGGATGAGGAATTTGTTTGACTAGCTCTTTTCTCTTTACAGTTTATTTAGACTTTTACAACTCAACCATGCTGTATACTGGATATATTTCAATATAAACTGGGCCTGGTCACCCTGATGACCTCCACAGAGACACAAGGAAGGTCCGCAGCTCTTTGGGTGGAGCTATAAGGGCTGCTACTTCCGGGGTTAGCGACTCAATTTCCCATGGAGCTCAATGAGCAGAGTCTCACACTAAAGCTGCCAAGGTTAGGGATTTCATTTTCTGTGTAGCTCGGTGGCTTCAGCATATATCAGCAGCGGCACTGTCAGGATATGAGCTTCAGCTCCCATCGGGCCGCCCATACTCAAGATGTATGCACTGCGGCCACTGTAAACCACCTGAATGGACGGAGGGCCCCCGGAGTCATGGGTTAAATATGCTCTGTGGATAGTGATGGCCTTTGATTCACTGGATGACCGAAGGATGAGGCTGGAAAAACACAGCGTCTGAATTCAGGATGCGACGGAAACTGTAATTGTTTTGCAGTCTCAAAAAGTAGAGACACGCAGATAAAAAAAAGCCTCAGCAGCGGCAGAGGCGTGTTCAGTCCTGAGGAGAAGAAGAACTTGGATGCCTTTACAGAGGGGATGGAAATAAGAGATGAACTTCAGATCTCTTATTTACATACAGTCCATCTGTTTGTAATTAGCTGCTGAAGAGGTAACAACGTCTGTATGGGAGCTGCTGAAGAGGTAACAACGGGGGGGGGGGGGGGGGGGGGGGGGTTCCAACCCAGAGCCGGTAAACCCCCCATAACTCTGCTGTTTGTGAACATAAACAAAGACATCAACAGGCTGAAGAGCCCATTACTGCGTCCTTGGAATGACTAATCCTGACAATGTTCAATCTACTTGGGAAATAAGCCCCAGACACACAGGAACGCACACGGATTAAAGAACCAAGGAGTGTTGGTGTGGCAGCAGCAGCCTGAAGCAGAGGCAGGGGGCGTCTGGGGCATGTCCTCGCTGTGGACCAGGCTAATGCGTTCAATGGTGTTTGGTAGTGTGCAGCATCACCATTAGACCTGGTGTGACACACACACACACACATCACAAAGACGATCAGTGATATATTCATTTGTAATGTGTCTCCAGTAGAGCGTCATCAGGAAAATGTTTCTAGACAAAGAGAAACAGG
Organism: Pseudorhombus dupliciocellatus; assembly: GCA_016785235.1. Classification (NCBI taxonomy): domain Eukaryota; kingdom Metazoa; phylum Chordata; class Actinopteri; order Pleuronectiformes; family Paralichthyidae; genus Pseudorhombus; species Pseudorhombus dupliciocellatus. The sequence goes on along the minus strand of JAFBJW010000126.1, from coordinate 1,318,990 downwards.
AAGAACTGATCAGCTGATGCCTCAAAGCTTTGGTCCTGGGCCGATCCATTGAAACTATTAGACTTCCATTTTCCATTATCTCCCCTTCCATCCATTCTCTTTGTGCTGCACTCAGTGGGAGTTTCCTATGATACTGAAGTATTCGCTGTTAACACAGATATTATTTGTGTCTTTGTGTCTCAGATGACACTGCAAAACACACATGTCTCTGCCTTCTGCCTGTCAGATAAAAACTGAGTTATTCTCCAGATGAGAGGGGGTGATTGCATCATGTTTCCGTGCGGAGAACAGAGAATATGCTACATGCTATTTCCAATTAGCGCCTGGCTCTGTTAAGAGAAGTGGAAACTGATATTTTGACAGATGGCAGCAAGGCGGCAGCAAAGGAGGAGAAACTAAATGATGCCGCTGCATCGTCTGGTCTCCGTGACATTCCATAGCGTCACAGAACCGTGTGATGCAACACAATCAACTGCGTTTCTCATCCCGGCGGTGCGCTGCTCCGGGTTACACAATATTTACTTGTGTACTGCGGTTGCAGGTGCATCAAGTACAGAAGTACAATCCAGAGAATTTAGGATTCTGAGGAAAAATGTTTATACTTTTCTTATATTTTTGTCTCTTGTGTTGTGACCTTAATGAGACGAGGCTATCACGCCACAGTCTGACCAGCGCGTGTGTGTTTAAACATCTGAATCAAGGATGAATCTAAACATTATCTCCAGCCGACCTGTTTCATCATTTACTCTCTCAGTATCTTTTGTTTTTGCCTGCAGCTGTTTCTATAGCAACTAGAGACGATCTTGAAATGCAATCACGCCGGCGGTTGCGCCCGTCCACATGTTGCTGATCAAACTAGATAGATATATGCAATACCTGATCCTACGCCTTACACATATATTACTTGATTACTCGCTGTAGTACTCAAATGGAGCGAACTGAAACTGCCGGCGAGAGAAAGAGGGAGGACGGAAAAAAAGAAGCTTCAGAGCAGTGTGCACACATAAAGGATTATTCTCTGAAATGTGAAATGGAGAATTAGCACCTACTGTGACTTCCTTGAAGCTTCCAACTGCCTTTTAAATGACTGGTTTGGTTTCGCGACACGCAGTGTTTCACAGTTTGTGTTCAGGCTGATCATCCAGCAGGATTTCAGCGCCGCGCAAGGTCAGATTTTACATTAGTGATGAGTCTGTGGAGCCTTGAAGTCAAACAGCCTCTGAGTTGGATTCATGGACGCGTCTGTTTATGAAAGCCCAATGAAAAGTTATGTAAAATCCACCGAACAGAATTCAGCCGTCTGATGAAGATAAAGATTGATTCTGGATTGAAATTGGACTCGGTGTCATTTAGATTTGAGTAATTGGTCCAATCTGTTAACGCTGCTGTTCATCAGCTGCAGCGCTCACCAGGGCAGGAAATAAATAGTCAGAGACAACTATCTGAGTCACCATGGGAACGCCCACAGGGAGCTGTCAGTCATCATCAGGATGGCATCGCTGACATCGTCCTCTCTGGTCCTCAGAATAAAACCCACACACCCACATTCTGCTACCAAGCATTCCATCAAACCTTGCACCCTTTTTATATTCGCCGTTTAGGCCTCATCAATTTGTGATGTTCTGTAAGTTTCTGGAGTTATTTTGTGAATAGACGTGATTTATCACTTTGATGCCGAATATTTTCCCTCCACAGGACTTTTGTGCTTCGACTTTACACCAGAGCTTCTCTGCTGTGTTCCTTTCAGAACGGCTTTCAAGAAAATGACCATAATCTCCTGGTGGAGCTGCAGGTGAAAAGTAGGGGTGGAGGAGGCAGCAGCCACAGTTGGAGGTGAAGAGAGTAAAAGCAAAAGAAAATGTTTCAAGCATTACAAGAGCTGGAGTGAGGTCTGTTATTTATAAAGCGGGATGTAAAGGGGAGAATGCTTCCCGGGCCACTGCTGGGCTTCCTGCACTTTAAACTTATTTTAATTGGAAGTGTCACAGTTCATGGTTGAACTCGAATTATCAGCAGGGCCGGAACTGACGTGGAGATAATTGCAGGTAACGAGATTTGCAGGTCGATTTTTTACGGCAACAAATTCAACAGTAATAATTCAAACCAAACTTTGAGAAATGAAATCTTTCCAGTCAATGGGTTGAACATCTCAGTGGTTAAGAGGGAAAATGAGTTTATAGTGATCACCAAAATAAAACTGACCCCAGCCCCCACACTTCCTCTTCTATAAAACATCTTCAGAGAGGAACCTCCAAGTTGAGAGGAAGGCTTTCAACCGTCCGCTCTCTCTTATCAAACTCATTTGCGGGGAGATTCTAATTTTGCTCCCGTTTCATCATCTTCCAGGGCAGCGAGAGCGATCCGTCAAAGAGATTACTTTTATTTTGATGTGATATTTTATGCCCATTAGTCACCATGTAAAATTGCAGCTCGCTAATTACTCTGTAATTCATCATTATTACACATCACAAAATTTTACAAGTTCACATCAAAGAGAGCTCAAACGAAGTAATTTCCCGGCGAGACCCCGACTTACACTCGGCTAATAGCATATGTTTGAGTAAAGTGAAGTACGTCTCGCGAAGCCGCGGTGACAAAATGCACCTGATGGGGAGCCGTGTGTCTCCTGCCGTCGCCGCACTGACGGCTGCAGAAATGTAAAGAAGAACTCTGAGTAGCCGGGCTTCAGATGTCGACGGTGCAAGGTCAGCGAGTGAATCACTGTTGAGGCATCAGGCGAGGCCTCGGGAAAATGGGAGAAAGGAGAGGGAGACACAGGAGGGACGGTGGCTCGCCCAGAGGCTTTGCAAGGATGAATGAGTAAGAGAGGAGGAGGAGGAGGAGGCAGAGACGGGTAAACTGCTCCCAAAAGCCATGAAACGAAGGAGGAGGAAGGAGTGAGAGAGAGAGAGAGAGAGAAAGTGGGCAGTAGAGTTTTAGAGAGCAGAGCTGGCAGGACGTGGACGACCGACGGAGACTAAAGCAGCTGGACGGAGTCATGATTCAGCAGTGCAGGACAGTTTCATTTCCCATAAATACAACAAACATGTCAATAAATAGCTGATCTCAACATGGACACTGCAGGGGAGTTTTTAGGACGTAGGTGTCCCCATATATATATATATATATATTCTTTGATCACATTCACAATAATGTGTCTGCAGAGAAAAGGAAGGATCAGTTTTATGACAGCGACAGTCGAACCCTTCCTGACAGCGGAGCAAGGAAAGGTAACGTGAGGAGAGCTGCAGCTATTTCTTACATCCTGGGCTAAAGTCTTCCTCTTGCCACGGTGCAATTTAAAAGTGCCACACAACCCGAGCAGTGATCCTTGATCAGCTCTCTTGTTCTTGGAGGTTTAATGACCACAAGCGCTGGACTCCAGCCACAGCGAGGCGGAGGAAACGCAAGGCAGCGTATCTTAATGTGCACAGACACACATCCAGGCGGAGCTGGGGGTGGAGGGAAAGAGAGAAGAAAGGCTGAGGAGAGGAGAAGAAGAAGAGCAGGACATGAAGTGCCATTGATTCTAAAGGAACTTTAAATATCCATGTATTCATTTGATATGTGTGTCGTTGGAGTTCTAATGCTCAGGAATCGTCTTTGCAGGTTTAATGGCTGGGGAAGAGTAAATGATGATAATAGTGGTCAAAATGCTCTCCTAGTCCTATTTATTGTAAGTTCAAAAGAGTCTGCATAGTCTAATAAAGCAACTATAACGTCTATATTTAGAGTCATATGTGCATGTTAATGGTAACGCTCTGGAAGAGGAGCAATGAAAACCGGCCGCCTGTTTAAAGTTATTCCCTCGTTCAGCTGATTCACCGTTCGCTTGTTTTCTCACCTGTGTTCTTGGCAAGGAGTCATAATCACGTTAGTCGGAGCTGGCAGGTTTTATTAGGCTGGCATCACATGAGACGTTTGCTTAAACAGCTCAAGTTGCTCTGTAACAAGGAATCTGTGAATCCTGATGAGAGGAGCTCTTTTATCTTGGCTGTGTGCTCCGCATCCATTAATCTGACAGGTCCAAACAAAAGGCCCGGAGAGGAGCATCTGCTGAAGACTCACTTTCTACATAAAACCTGCAAATATAAACAGCACAGGGACGACGGAGGGCTGAAGAGAGGGAGAAGGAACCCTGAGATCACACCGAGAACAAACTTTAAACCTTCCCTGACCAACTTTTTCTGACAGCAGATTGTTCAGGAACCAGCGGCGTGATGTGAAACGAAGAATTATGACCGACTGTGCAGCCCCACAGAGGTTTTTACTGTTTTTAAATTATCGGCCTGGTTCAGTGACACATTCACTGTAGCTACAGTTCAGCTTCAGCTGAGTCTACGGCAGCGGGAAGCAGCTAATTCGGAAAAGGCCGCTGTAAGCAAACAGCTGTCGGTCTGCATCAACGCGGCGAAGAATCGCTGACGGGAAATAAAGCACGCAGAAACAGCGCAGAGCAGAACACAGACGGCAGCAGCACACAGAAAGAAAGTTCCTCTTATCACCACTCAGGCCAAAGAAATGAGCTAAATACCACAAGACTTTTTATTATAATTCTTTATGACCTTGGTGTTTTATTAATCTGCAGAATTATTCCGCTTGAATTCATTATGAGCCTGATAAAAAATATGATTGCTATAGAATGTTGTAATAGTATTTCTAAGTACTACTTCTCAGTGTTGCTTTTGATATTTGATATTATTTATCTTATTGTCAATTGTGAATTTCCTGTTTTTAATGAAAATGTGCAGTTTGTGAAATCTCACTAAATACTTACTGAAGACTTCCTATCTTTTTCTGGGGATTTATTTCTTTAAACAAATTAAAAATGGTGTCTAAAAGTGGGGAAGTGACGAGGCCGCCCTGCGTCTCCGTGGGGCGGAGCCAGTACACGGACACCTGGTGCCCTCACTTCATGCAGGACAAAATAAATAGACCAAACAAAGTAAACAAACTGGAAGCAGCAGGAGCTAGAGAGAAGAGGAATGAGAAGTGTGGACAGACATGAAGAATGGACAGGGAGAAGGAGAAGAATGTCCTACGCCGAGACGAGGCAGGAGAATTGCACTGTCTGCCACTCCGGCCCGGTTATTAACGACCTGTGACTGGAGGGTGGGTGCAGGCAGCGAGCATATCAGCCTGCTGCTCCAGGATAATCTGCATCCCTCTGACATATTCTTCACTAAGCACCGGCTGACAAGACCCATACTTCACAATAAATTGGGCCTTCCAGTTCCATTAAGGCCTGACTGTGGGCCCGGCCCCGAGTCCTGATCAGATGCTCCGAGGAGGGAAAACAAAGCAATGTGTTGGGAAAGTTATTCTTTAAATATTCAATCCAGATGCCAGAGTAAATATTTTTTAGCAAATCACGGGGGGGGCACGGCAGCACTCGCACAGAGGGAAAAAAAATCCATGTCAGCCAGCCGAATGTATTCATTAAGGTCTAGCGCTGAAGAAGTTCTCAGGTTCCCACAGAGTTCACAGCACGGTTTAGCGTTTAAAAAGAGATGTAGGCAGAGCGGGTTTGGTTGTTGTTGGCAGACATAACGGACAGGCTCCGCCATCACTGAGGCTGCTAATGCTACACAGACGGCCATAGGACTGAGTTTAATTAGGACCAACCAATACAATCAAGCACAAATCCAAAACTACCAGGGTTGTAATTCTACTCGGAGGACGCGGTGTGTTTCATTCAGTCAGCGAGGTCACAGCGAGGACAGAAAGACTCGCGTAGGTTCACGCGGCACGTTTGTGTGTGTAATCCAGCTGAGCAGCAGTTAAACCGGCCGTGCGCGCTAATGCTCTGTGTCACGGCGGTAAGCCGGCTGCACACTTTGGCGAGGACTGAGGCGAACACGTTGCGGCCCGGCTGCAGCTAATTAACGTCCGCGTGTTCCGGTGGAGGCTGACAGGAGCGAGGTATTAGACGCAAACTGCCGGCGACCCGCTGTGAACTTGGAACCTGAGAGGACGCCTGCAGAAGACGCTGCCACTCTCAGCTGAGGATGAGGAACCTGTAATTGGACAGGTGACCCCAGACAGACAGTCGGCCACTCTGTCATGGAAGTGTTTGCCCACAGATAACGTAACGATCTGCACGCGGGGCAGACTGGGATTCACGGAAATGGAAAAACACATGTTGGGAATATGAGAGTTGCACTGGCAGGCGTCCTGCATCAGGTCAGCTTGTCATGCAGCACGCAACACCATCAGACAATGTGCGAAACTTGGCAAGCTCGGGCCGACAGAGAGCTTTCCCGAGACTCTGCCGTTGCCATCTAACAATGTGTCACCCCCCCCGCCCCCCAACGCCAGAACAAGCGGCGGGAGGAAGTGAAACACCACGAATGAGATCTCGTACCCGCGAGGTCTCAGCACGAGTGGACAGACTGTACGCGAGGACGAAGAGAAACAGACCAAGATCATCACAGACTTCGACGATCACCATTTGCTAGGTGCAACGGGTTGAATGTCATTATGGAGAAATTACTGAATAGTAACAAACCTATAGGATCCCACACTCACTCTGAGTTCCAGGGTTTAACGTCACATGTAGGCGCAGAGGAAACTTTGCTCTGCGTTTGTGTTATAATCACTATCTGAGCTACAACCTCACAACAGCGGCTCCTGGATTATGCTGCAGATTCTAATCCAGGGTGTCTGGCATGCGAATGCAAACACACACAGCCGCGGCAGCGGGGGAGAAGCTGCTGTGAACGCTGCTAATGTGAAACCGATTCTTTTCATGTGCTTTCAAAGAGACCTGCTGTCAAAGAGACAGACTTCTTCTTTTGTTGTTTTAATTGGGAGTGTGGATGTGAGCGCTGCTGTTTCCTTCACCCTGGACGTGCACCAATTAAACCGAGAGAAGCCTCCGCAGCTCCGGCTCCACACAGAACCGGCATTATTAGCTCCATCATTATGAAACAGCTGAATTCGCTCCAGAGGCTCTCCTCCCGGTAGCAAAGGAGCTCCGACCGGCTCAGACCACCTCGGGCCGCAGGAGCTCCGAGCCATCAAGAACGTGGACTTGACAGCTCTTTATCCGTATCCAGGTAGGTTGGATTTATCTCGCCACAATTAGCCTGTGTCAAGAGCAGGGATACGGAAGCCAGACGTGCCGAGCGCTAAGCCAGCCGCTCGTCTTCTGGATTGTGTGAATTCAACGAGATGAATCCTGAGACTGTGAACACCTCTAACCCACACAGAACTGTGAGAAGAACAAGGAGGAGCGTCTTGTAGATCAAAGCACTGCGCGTCAGGGGAAAGGAAGCTGCAGCGTTACTGTGATTCAAAGTGTGATCTGTGAATGAGGCCTGTACAAATCAAAAGTGAGTGATCATTTCAAACGCAGTCACTCCATTGACAGTTATGACGGATGTCCTGCTTTCATCAGACCCTTTAGTTTTCGCCACCGTGTTGTGACACCTACTTGCTCAAATCAATCTCAAACCGTCCTCATCAATCCGTCTCTTATCTCAGTCACAAATCAACAGACTGAACCGGAGCTGACGCCTTCTCCCTCTGTAAACATTCTGTACTTATGCTCGTGGCCTTTGCTGACTTCATCTCTGCTCTTTGCTGGTTAGCTATTAGCTCCCGATCACCCACGTACGGTGTTTGAGGCCGTTGTCTCATGATGGAAGCCAGACGTTCACAGATGTGCGCGTCGTCATAATTTACCGATTTTTAATTTTCTGAAGGTCGGGGGGTGGGGGAATTGTACGGCACAGGGTGAGCACATTTGCAATGTACGCAAACATGGCGTTAGCTAACCAGTTCTGTTTTCCGTGAGCATCATCGACACGAGCATCAAAGGCACGAGTGTTTGCGAACGCAAGAAAATGCATCACATGCTCAGCGGAGCGTTGATGGAACCTTCCAAGGTGCCTGCGTTGCAGCTGACTCAACAGTTGGCCCATGATAAAAGCAGCAAGCTTAAAGCAATCACACATTTTATGCTTCCTTTGTATCTTATGGCCTGAGACATGCAGTACAACATGAGATACAGGCCTGGGGTCCCGGGGAAATTGGACTTGTATGATTACAGCAACGTTATCATCGGCGGTACACACGAACCTGCCGAGCATGAAATCAAATCTCATAAAGATAGTGCGAATTTAATTTGTCTTCTGTGAATCTCTCTCGGCGTGTTGTGATGCATGTGATGTAGATTATTCAGATACTGAGAATATCCGCAATCTGCCCGACGGCGTCGTAAACCCAGGCCGGCTCGGAATAGGTTGAGTATGTCTTCTGAACTGCGGCTGAGACAATGATTGCGGACGCTCTGCCTACATGAAAGATTCACGTGTTAGCGCCTGGATCCGACATCTTCAGAGGGTTTGTGCCAATCATCAACAGCGGAGGATTCTTCTGGTCCGACACGGTGAAGCAGGAACAAGAAAACACTTCTCTCCGCGGCTCTCTGGCGGTTTTGGAGGGAAACCTCAACAACTTTGATCTCGCAACACATGGCATCAAAGCGTCAGGTGACACTCTGTGTGGAGCCTTGTCAGCGGTTTGAGACTTAAATGCACATCAGTGGGTCGTGAGCCCCCCTGCTGCGATCTGCTGTAGCAGAGGGCGTGTTTGACAGAGCTTCAAATCTTCATCCTGGAGTTCAGAACCTCACAGAGCTTTTAACAGCCTCTTTTGAAATCTTGCACACAAACAGGGCTCAGGCTGAACAGTTCGGTGCTCACACTCTGGACGTCAACACTTTCCTTTTCCTTCGCCCTGAATCTTCTAAAATTATTATCAGGACCAGCGATGGCAGGAGCAGCCTTTTGATTTCTTTTAAATTTGTCGATTTACAGCTGATGATGCTGAAACAATTAGGCTCCTAATCAAAAAACAATTAGTCTTAAATTAATTCATCAACAATGAAACTATTAACATTTAATTTCCCCTTTTCACCTCTCAGTATTTGAATAAAATGCTTATTAAAACTTGATTAATCTGAATTAACCTGTTCCCATTGCGTGTTGCATGATTCGATGTTTGCACTAAATAAACCCGCCGTTCCGCTCTCTGATCGTTTCACATACATTCCTGTCTTGGTTTTGTTTTCTCTGGAAGCGTTCAGATCTCCCACAGAGTCTGAAATCAATTCTTTGGTTGTAAACAAAACAAAACTTTTCAGACAAATGCTTTTCTCATTCCACATTTCAAAATAAATGTTTGCTGGAATGAAAAAAAAAAAGAATCTATTAATGATTCATCTAATAATATGCACTTAAACAAACACACACACACACACACAGACACACACACACACACAGACTTTGCTTTATGTAACTGGCTGGCATTTATTCATGTCTTGCATTTGGAATTCAGCTTGGGGCTTATGTTCAATATTGTTTTGCAGTTGTATGGAGCCGGAATTCATTCCAGCCATCTTGTGGATGCTCTAAATCGGAGCATGTGGTGTTCCTTGTTCTGTGACGGGGACAAACTGGCCTCGTGGCTCACTGTCATTCCGTTTGTTGAGCCACTGGAGTCATGACACTGCTCTCGTCCTGTGAGACCCTGAGATGCTTCGGTAGCGCCACGGCAGCCTTTCTTCCCTTCCAGCGAGGCAGCGGCGTGCCAGAGGTGCTTGGCAGCGTCCGTCTGCCCCGCTGCTGAACCTGCTTTACCCACGCCCATCTGAGGCCTGTGACACTTTGGGCGGGGGGGGGCTGCATGGAGAACGATGGACTACGGGGAGGGGAGGGGTGGTGAGGCGAGGTTAGAGAGGGACAGATGAGGGGGTAGAGGGTCTGTCTGAGGGAGCAGGCAACTCAACACTGAGGCATAAAAACCAGCAGGAGACACAAAGGTAACCTGGGAGATGAGGGTTCAATGAGCTGGGAGCGAGGGATGTGATGCTGGGACAAGAGGAAAGAAGAGGGGAGGCCACTCTTCTTTTCCAGCTTTGCACTTACCCACTTTTTTTATTTTGAAGCGGTTGAATAAAATGGAGGAAAAAAGAAAAAAAGAAAGTTGGTGTTACTGGAAAATAAATCCACAAGTTTTACGACATTGTGTTTTGTAATAGAGAACAGAGAACGGGGACTCGTCGGGAATAAAGGAGGCAGTTGAGAGCGGGATTGAAGCCAGTGAGAATAATGACCTGAAAGTGGGCCAATCGATTCCCACTATTAGAGAATGAATTGAGGAAAGAGATTTGGCAGCGAGTTGGAGAAAGTTGCGAAGAACAGATGTGTGAAATCAGAAATGAATCAGGGGGAGTTGTGTGAGGTAAAGCCGATACAAACAGAGAGGTGTCAGGGCTGAAAACACATCACTCCCCTGCCCCCCCCTGTCCCTCAGTAATGATTTAACTCCCAGACAATTTATATGGAAATTCAGGTGAAACAGTCCCGTCCATTAATTATTAGTGCTAATAATCAGTGGGGGAAACCTGTTCCAGGTTCTGCTTGAGCTCCGGTTCTGGGTTGGGAAGAGGACAACTTTGTTTGTCGATGTCGAGGTTCAATTCCTCTCACCCCTGCAGTCGTGTGGAATATATTCGAGTCTACTGAACAGACGCTGCGGCTTGTTTTTATGAGACAAACATAGAGTTGGGGCATGCAGCTACTTCCTATAGCTCCAAAGCATAAATACATAAACAACCTCCTGCCTCCAAACCTAAACTCTGAAACAGAATTGCACCTTTTTACACGAAACCCTTTTCAGGAGATTCAGGAGTCTAGAAAGTTGGGTTTGAATTAAAAATAATGTCGTTGAGAATCAAAGTTTTTTGTGATTATTCAGAATCTTCCCCACAATATGTGTATGACATCCTGTAAATACAGATTTATATTATCTTTTTGTTTCACTGCATGCGCTGTACTTGGAAAGACAGAATCATAAAGCAAGCCTACAATGTTCTCATTCTAACAAAACACAAAATAAGATTCCAGTCACAGCCTTCGTCAAACATAAGACCTGTCTCCTGGACTCTGGCGCCTAGAGACATGAACGTTGAGCCTATCGCAGCAGATTTTTCTCTCCCCTCCTCTCAAAGATCAACAGATACAACAACTGCTTCCGTCTGACGGCTGACAAATTGCTTTAATGACGAGGACGGTAACGGTTCTCAGCCTCCAATACGTTCAGGTCAGTAGGTTTGTTGTGGAAACAAAGTGCTGGGTGTCACTCGAACGTGCACCGATGTTGTTCCAACAAGGACAATTACCCTGACACTCGCTCAGAATTAAAAACCTAATTACAGACACTTTATTAATTATCTGGAAGGTAAAGGAAATGAAGAAAGAGCGAGCCATGTTGCATTTTCAACATGTGCTATTTATGGCAAGGCTTGCAATGGAGGAGAGTTCATATTCACGAGGGGGGATTTTAATTTCATCATCTCATTTCCTGACACTGGACAAATAGGAAGTAAACCCCCCACGGGCACATTTACGTCCTTTCACAGTAAATGGTACTATTACTGCATGCGGCTTCACTACCAGGAAAGTCACAGATAAGCTATTGTGCTGCTGCCGTGTTAGTGCCCCTGTGACAAGGTTGCATTTTTTTGGAATGAGATGAAGGAACGCGGAAATTAATATGGTGGAGATAGCGAGCGCTAAAGACAGAAGTCGGGGCAGTTGGTGTTCTTCCCTCAGGTATATGACATTGAGAGTTCTGTGGCTTAGGCGGATACAAAAATGACATTAGTCTGAAGTAGGAGAGGATGTTTGAGGAAGTAGTGAATGGAAGAGAAAAATGACAAAGTAATACGAGACAAAAATGAGCTTAAATTAAAAAAGAGAAGAAAGAAAATCCATAAAACCCATATGAGACTAAAAATGTTAGAAAATCCACTGAATAATGTTTGTCAGAGGTTTCAAACAGTGACTGAAACTATCTTGCAAGTGATAGACTTTAATTTGACTCAAGTTAGTAAATTCAAATTCATTTCAAGGATTTATTGAGAAATAACTGTACTGAATATATAATATATATAACTGTAATGAAGTATTTTTTCTATTTCAGCCATGATTGTGCTGATATTTCCCATCAGGTTTTGATAATTAGCTGAGAGTCAGATTGCTTCAGTCTAGTAGATGGTGAAGATTCTGGATCTCCTTCTAATTGTATTATTGTCTGTGAACAGGAGACTGGAAACCTTCTAACAAGACCCAACTTTTAGGGCGGAGCAGGGGAAGTGGTGCTGAGAACACGTCAGGTTAACGCCGGCCCACTTTTCTGAACATCCGAACGTGACCTCACATGTGGTTTGTTTGTATCTGACGTTCACGCTTCAGCGAAACTTACTCGGGTCGGAGAGGATGGAGTCCGTCTTGGGCAGAAACTGGTCGCAGCGGATTCCCTGGTAGCCTTCCCGACACCTGGGGAGAAACAGAGGGAGCAGGAGAGGAGAATAAATGATCTGTCACCGAGTCAGGTGGGTGTGCCAGGAAACAAATGCCACTACAACTGATGTAAATGCAAGAGCTGCACATAAACCGCCTCCTCGTGTTATGAGACAAATATGGCTCGGTCCTCGTAGAGGCAAGCTGAATAGACAAAAAGTGCACGGCACGGTGCGACGTGCTGACAGACCGAAATGAATAGTGAGCAAATCTTTAGGGCCTGAAACAAGCACTTCTCTCAAAGGAGTTCTGGTAGAAGGCTGCGGCAGAATAGAAAGAACCATGAACGGAGCTCTGCAGCCTCTTAAAGACGTCTGCTCTGAACTCACTTCATTCATGTGCAACGACTTCCAAGATGGAGGCAGAAGAGGACTGTTCTCCAGAAGTGGGGTGGGTCTCTCCTCTGGTGTAAGGTCTCAAATCTTATCTGCAGCTGTTGGCAGATATAGTTTGAATGGATTCTTCTCCCTCTGCTCTGAGGCCTTTAACACATCGAGCCATCCTCGATGTGAGATACACGCGTGTGTCGCCGTAAAAGAGTCGCTCGGACGTGGGTCCAACACTGAATGCTTGATCGTTGCCCTTTTCTTGATCCTAATGTGGAGCTCCTCACGTGTCGAGGTTTGTGTTAATGGCGACCTCTCGGAAATCCCGAGCAGTCAAACTCTGAATAGCAATGTGCTTTAGGACAGAAATGGCATTATGTTATTCCTATATAAAATGTGATTTTCTGTGTTTATCTATGTTTAAAACCTTTTTGGTTTCTCTTTTGGATTCAAAAATGGATTACCTGGAGAAAGAGCCCGCGGTCAATGGAACTTTCAAGAAAAATAAAAGTGTTGATTGGGGTCAGAGGGGCCGTGATCATTGAGCAGAAATCTGAACTGTGCGTCGGCCGCTCAGATGACTTTTTAATTAGCTGCAGCCCAATAAATATACTGTTAGCAACACACAGAGGCGCAGCTGCGTCCTACGGTGCGCACAGCGTCATGGAGGCTAAATGACCAACATGCAGTGAAAAGCCTAATTGGACGCCTCGGTTTGTTTGAGGATCGATTCCCGCCTCCGGCCGTTTGTGTCCCGCTCGCTGTTCTGTTTCCCTTTATCCCTCCTGAGGGAAACAAATGCAAGTCGCAAATGTGCAAGTTTCTGCAACTGTAAGTCGCCGCTAACAAATATAACCAATCAATCATCTGGTCACTTTCTGAACCATCCCGCTCCACTTAGACTCAATTTTCTCATCCGTCTGACCCGCGTCCCGAACCCTCCTGTTTACCCCTGTGGGCTTCCTGCTCTGACACTCCTGGAATTAAACTGTATCCACAGTGACAGGCTGACAGCAGAGTAAATATACATACAGCAGCACCGGTGGCCCCGGGTTCTCAGACTGAGACTGAGATAGAGCGTCCATGTCTGTCCAGAGCAGAGCTGCAGAGACATCGGTGAGACATATCAAAGGCTGGGCTCAGTGCAGGCTGAGCGGGGCAGAGCTCTTTTTGTCTCTCAGCTGCAGCGATGGATTATGAATGATTAAAGAAGCTTCAGTAGGTGGGGACAGAGCTCAAGGTCAGCGGTTTGTTTGAAGAGGATCTTCATCGTGTGGAGAGAAAAGAGGCGAAATCAAGACGAAAACAACCGAGAGTATGAAGGAGAACTCAGCTCACGCTCGTGTGCGGCACGGAGGAAATGTGAGTGCAGACATCTTGAGACAAAGGCGAGGCACAGTTCAATACGGCTGAGCTTGAGCCAGTTATTTCCAGGCTGCTCGTGTTGCGGTTTTCTCTTAATTGAACCTTTAATGGGAGCAAACCAACGTGATTCAAGCTGCTCCGTCGACGTCCTGAATTCGGCCTGACACCCAGTGTGAAACACGACTCCTTCTCTAATGGAAACCACGAACACAGCTTCAGGACAGACTTTGGATTCCGGCCTGAGTCCAAGTTTGTTGTTTTATGCAACACGTATTTGGCAACGTGAGGCACCGAACGCATGTTGTGTGGGAGCGGGAGAACAAAACAAACACAAACACAGTCGCCTTATGTTAAAGTCACAGTTTGAGCACGAGGTATTTTATTTTAGTCAAGGGAGACCCATGCGAGATCCTCTGCTCCCTCCGGAGGGTTCTCTGGGCTCTGGGTGACGGAATCAGAGCGTGTCGGTGAGGAGGCTCCTAACTGAGGCCGGAGGACGCAGCAGAAACGTGTTCTCATGCAACTTCTCCGCATGTGACCCGAAGGGACTGAAGTTTGTCTCAGCGAGTCAAGGAGAGGAAGATAATTAAAAGAACAGAGGGACGGTGTGTGTGTGATGCTCATTAAGAGGTGCAGAGACACCCGGCAAGGATTCAATCAAACAGCATGGCGACCGAAAACGGGAACAGAACTGACACGTAGAGGAGACGCGCCGTTGTGTGGCCCCACGGTAGAAGTTCCTCATCAACGCATGGAACTCTACATTTCCTGAGGAGACAGAGTGGGAAGTGCTGCAGGCTGCGCGGTTTTTAATTAGCACATGTTTACGTGTGTGTGTGTGTGTGTGTGTGAGGCTCTCGCAGATTAAGCCGTGCTGTGCGCACATATATAAACACGCCCCCTGGAGGATGGTGAATTACTGCAGAGGGAGGTGTGAAATCTCAGCAGAAGGTGCAGGGAGAAGAGCTCGTCACGTTCAGGCAGCTGAGAACTTCAACTTGTCATTTTTTCCCCTTCTCTGGTTTAAAGTTAATATTCCATCTGAAGTTCATGAAAAATACAAGAGGGTCTTTGAACGGATTAAAAATGAAACTGAAGCGCCGTCGTCTCAACCGCTGGATCGTTTTTGTTTGATTCCGCTTTACCCGGTATCAAGTGGAACTTCATATCTCATCATGCAAACCACACTCGCTGTAATAATCCTAATACCAGAGCTCCGGCTGCACAAAAGGCTCCAACATTACATCTAGATTGTGTGTTTCTGGGGCGAGACGAACCGCAACTGCAGTAACTGCTGGTACACACATGCAAATACTCTGTAAGAGACACGGCAATCACGACTGTCTGCTTTTAATCTGTATTCATGTTGGTCTGAGGATGAACCCCCCCCCCCCCCCCCCCCCCCCTGAACCCCCCCCCCCTCCCCCGACTGTCCCTTTGTCAGCAGGTTTACTCAAAAACTACAAAACCAATTTCCATGAAAAGAGTGTGGGGGCAGGACCTTGGGAAGAATCCATTAAACCCAGGAGCGGATCCAGGAATTCTCTGTCACTTTCTTTAACGATGGTGAGATAGAGCGTCGGCCTTGGCAGAGGAACGCGCGCTCCGAGCTCCTGGTTTATGTAACGCAGCCTTGCTGTCTTTGTCAGGACACTTAGCATTCACGCAGGACTCTGTCGGGGACGATAGTTCGGACGCCGTGAACTTTCATTCGACTTCTTATCTTTGTTGTGGGTTCTGCTGCGGCGATTGTCTAACCTGCTCTGAAGCGTCTCACCTGTGTCCCACGTGTGTCTGCTGTCGTCTCTTGCTTTTCCTCGTCCCCTATTTTCCCTGTGTTTCACCTGGTGTTCTATTTTGTGCAGCTCTGATTTGTCTCGTCTTTGAACTTTGAACAACCGACTACTTGAGACTTTAAGCGTCCTCATCGACCTGAATGTCCTCGCCTGGAGTCTCTGTTTGTCAAACCTCCACCTGGCCGTGCCCTCCTGCGCCTCGGTCTCCTCACCACTAAAACCACAGGACCAAAATAGAAAGGGCAAAATCCCTCGGGACAAAATTAGAAAGAAAGGAGAAACAAGAAATGGAGCTGGAGTCACGCTGACGTAAATCACCGTGTGTGTTCTGTCCTTATCTTTATGACTCTGTTGGTTCTTTACCGGATCTGTTCAATCCACAGAGACTGGAACCTGGCAAATGAAGATATATTTGTGAAACACACTTCCCTGCGACCCCATTGTTGCACGGCTCCACACCAGAAAACATTCATCATGTCCACCCATCCCTGCCTTTGATAGTAAAGATGTGTTAAAAACAAAATAATGAGGCAAACATCAGAGGAGATATCAGAGATCCAAGCCGCTGTTTCGCCCTCCTTGGCAAGCCGGCCATTTCCCCCAATTTAATACAGAGCGGCCACACAGCAGCGCGAGGCTCAACGGTCTATTAAACGAAAATATGCCACAGTGCGCTGGTCAGACTGTGACAGCTCGCTTCAGTGAGCTTCACATCGGAAGCCATTTTCTCAGCACGGAGTTCATTTCTGAGCGAAATGACAAATAAACCCGTCGTTAAGAGTCGCGCAAATAACAGGAAGTGGCTCAACAGGAGCGCTGTGTTTGTCACAGTCGGACTTTACGACGCTCTGCTCTGTGAGGACTCCACACGGTGGGAAATCAACACAACTTTATTCCACCTTAATTCCCCTATCAAAGCCTCAGGTGGGTTTGTTCACACTGAACTTCCCAAGGCAGCGAGAGAATGCGTTTAATGTCAATTCATCAGCGGGATTAAACGCGTTACTCACAGTTTTCCTAACAGATATTCTTCCATTGTCTCATTTGTAATTTGGTTTAAACTGAGATCATGAAGATTTATCAGCTGTTTGTTTCCGTGGAAACTCGACGGAGCCGAATCGTTTGATGTATCAGATCCTGATGTAATCCCACACGCCTGCTCGGCTTTAATCAGACCTGCGGACGACCACTTACAGTCGACGACTTCAAAGCAGCGCTGGAGAGAAGATTACTTCCCCACTTTAACGACATATTTGCGTCTCGTCTCCCTTCCTCCCTCCCTCTCTAAATGGGACAGAGGACGAGGATCTGCTGTGTTCCAGGGGAGGACCCGTTCCTCATAGTCTCGTCCCGCCTGAAATGCGTCTGGGGCGCCGTGTCTCTGTGTGGCGGGTTACGAGAGGTCTGTCCCCGGACAGACGTGAACGGAGGACGTTGCATTTATGGCCGCAGCATTAACCTGACCGAGACATCTACTGGTGCAGCAGACGGACGTGAGACAGCGGCAGATCAAAGTTGCACTGCAAAGTTTACTTTTGTAAAACGTGCACAGGAGAGCTGTCGTGTTGTCATTGTGACCTCGGCTTCCTCTTCACATCTACTGCAGCTCACTCTGTGCAAGCCAAAGAAACCCAGCATTAGCACCACATGTGTCCCACAATGCACCAGCAGTGATGTAGAGAACACATTTCATACCGAGCATTATTACAAAGGGGTGAACAGGGACGGCAGCAGTAACTATTAATTTGAGTTTTCAGGTAACAGCAAATTGAATTAGGACTAAAAGACATAATGGAGCAGTCGCTCACAGAATAATATTTGATGCTAAAGATGCTTTGTGGTCCAAATGGCCTCTGTGGGCTTATAATTACTAAAGCAGCTCTTCAATAGGCCTGAAACTTGTAAGTGGAAGAAGAACGTGTTTAGAATTGAGGTTTAAAAGTCGGTCGATCGTGATCTCGTGGAGCGGAGGAGCTGCGTTAAAAACCGAAGACACTTGTAATTAAATGCAAGACATAACTTAAAACAGCCTGTCCTAAAGTTTGAGGAAGGTTTTATGAACTTTCCGATCAAAGTCAAACCATTTAAACGTCCTCCCGTCGACGTCCCTCCGTCTCCTCAGTCCTCTCTTAAAAAGTCCTGCGCTGGATATTTGCAGTGGGCCCCCTGCTGAGCCACTGCCCCTTCCACCATCTCCACCCTTTCAACAGAGGCAGGAGAGCTCCTCAATAATTCATCCCAAATTTAGAAGATAACCTCAATCCCGTCTCGTACTCATCTTTTCCCTCAGCTCTGGTTCCTGTCCTCTTTCCTTCCGCCTCTTGTTTACCTCTTTTCTTCGGTGTGTAAACTAAAGGTAGAACTGGGATAGAGGGGAACAAAAAAAAGATTTCTGGAGGCCAGAGAAAAGTGTCTTTCGCCCAAATTAGCTTCATACATCTGACAGCCAGAGAGGAAAGTAAAACTGGATTCGCCCGAGCCATCTCTCCTGGGAACGGAGCGAAAAAGTGCAACATTAGCTCATCCGGTTCCTCTCGGGCAGACGCTGACACCACACACACTCACATGAGACATACGAGACACGACAAACAAGACAAGGCTTGTGTCCTCAGCAGAAAAAGACAGCGTTGGTCATTTGTTCAGATAACGACCGGCCGGAGGATTGAATGCTGCTGTATGAAAAAAGGTTTGCAGGCAAAGTTGCCGTAGAAGTTTGAGGATTCAGGAAGGAACCACAACACAGGGATGGACAATAGGGCGCCCCCTGGTGGCCTCGATGTGAGTGGATGAGACGTGGAGTGAATGTTTTGTCCTCAAACAAGCTTGCTGATGAGATTTGGTTTGAATTAGTTATACTTTGTTTTAAGGACTGAATGCAACGGCCCTGTCTTATGTCAGCAAAACCACGAAACTGCAACTTCAGCTTCAGACGTTTTCTTTTCGGTAGCAGAGCGCCCAGCCCTGCAGACCTTCGCTGCGAGTGGCGCAGTTATGAAACACCTGCTGCCGCCGCCGACGCAACAACGAGACACCACGAAACGCTTCAACCAGGATGTAAACGCCTTGACCAGCATCTGCGCCAACACCGACCGGTCGGCAGTTAGATTCTGTTTTTGAGTCAATGTCGGCTTTGAGCTGAAATCTAAATTATTCAACTGGGCTTTGATGGAGGGACATTAAAGCTCTTTTCTCGCGGCAAATTTCTGAATGTCAAGAAAGACGCTTTGAGCGAAACTTCAGGGCGAAGTGAGACTCAAACATTTATTTCACCAGAACCAGCCTATTGTTATCTTTTAGTGAACAGCACCTAACAGGGGAGCCTGTCTTCGGCAGACGCTCTTATTCTGTAGGAGTCTTTAAAGGCCCCGCCCCCTTGTCTAATGCAGAGATCTTGATAGAGGCTGGAAACACTGTTAACGCCAAGATAACACTCAACATCTTAACTCTTATCTCTTCTTCATTCTCTCCATTCCTCTCCCGTCTTTGGCTTCCTCACCTTATGAATATTAACACTTTATCACTTAGACCACTTATCTCTGTGCTTAATAATTCCCTCCCCCAAGTCATTTTGATAAGACGGTTTGTTCACCCTGTCGACAGAGGGACTCAGGGAATATCTCTTCATTGCATCTGAATGAATACTGAGCTACTTAGAATGATTTAATTTCCTGTTATCTCGGCCGGTGACAAGCACAAACTTTAAGCTCACGCTGGCTCGAAGACGACTTGCACAATTTGAACTGAACGTCGAAGGAGGCCGACCGGTTAAAGCCTTTGTTCTCTTTATTCTCAAGCAGCGGGATGTGAAATCATCATGTCTCCTTCATGTGGACATTTTACATCAAACACTGAAGTAACTTTTCAACAAGTTTGCTTCGGTTCTTAATTAGGTTTTTAATTAAGTCTTAGAGGATTGGCGAGGATTGAACCTCCCACTCTCTGGTATGAGCACGGCTCCTGCTAATATGTGCAGGATATGGCCTGGACACACTGTGGCTGCTGCAGTGAATGCAGAACTCTGGATATAAATCATCTCTGCGCAGAGCCAGGTCCGCGAAAACAACGTTTTTTTCCCAATCTGGCATGAGAACCCCGGTCAGCCCACGTGCCCCCTGACCTCGGGCATTTGGGATGGAGCTGAACACGGTCTACAAGCCAGACGCTACTGCCAAAGATCAGAGTGGGACCTCACACGGCCACATCTGTTACCGAGGGGAGGAAAATGCAGGTGTCATGCGCTGTATTCCAGACTTGGATTGAATCGAGCGCCACGTGACCACGCCTCATTAGCGCACAATGAAATTCAGCCCGTTCACCACTTTCCTATGAATTCTAATTTGCCCTATCGGCTGTTATAATGTGTAATAATGATTGTTTCCTCACTTGGTTTACTTGTTATCTGCCTGAGAGGCTGTTGTGCCCTTTGGCAGCTGAAACAATACGAACCGTGGACTTGTTTAAATGAGGTACCGCAGGGGTGGCAGCGTTATCTCGCCCTCATTTCACAAAATTTACCAATAAGACTAAATGCCAGAGGAGGATTTACACAGGAGGGAGCGGAGACGAGCTCGGGAACAAGGATCTGGTGAATGCTTTGACCTTTGGACAACATAAAGCAGCAGAAAAGTCTGTCAGGGTAATCAGATAATTAAACCCATCCCCCTTTGGCTCCTGTTTTCAGATGATTTTAAGTCCCACCAGAAATATCTCCTCGCTGTGAAAGTGTCCCTTGCACGCTGCTGATCCCGTTAGAGGGCACAGGCTCAGACGGCTGACGCTTCAAAAAAGACGTTTAACCTTCCGGAAGCTGGCAGCCACTTCATCTCCCAAATGTTGATGCCAGGATCTAAATTCTTATGCATGTAAAATGTTATTTCACTCACGCCCATAGGAAACATCGGCAATGTGACTGAGAGCCACCGCCAAGATGGTTGATACACGATTAGGAATAAATCCAGCGGAACATCTGACGTGCGCGTGTCAGTGTGTGTGATTGCATTCAGCGAACAAACAGAACGCACCGATAAGAGTTAATCTGATGTTGCTGTTTGCCTTCGCACTGAGATTTGAAACGCTGTTTTTTTTTGTTTTTTTTTTTTAAATGAAGATAATACTGGATGTTTAATTCTCACAAAGTTAAACCAGAATGAGCCTTTTCTGCTAAAACAACTAACAGAAACAAAAGAAAAAGGAAATTACTGTTGTTTAACTACGCCAGGAAGCCTCCGCGCTGCAGTTTGTGAATCAAGTCTGAACTGTGTCAAGCTGCAGGGGGCGTCATGTCATTATCTCTGACCCGGAGCTCTGGAGCACGTGACCAGCCATTTTCAAAACTTCACAACTGGGAAGAAGCTGCTGAAAAGGAGCCCTTGAAGCAGCATCACACACACGCTGGCAGCCAATTATTTTCAGGGAGAGAGAAGTTGTCCATGTGGAACACAGGAAACGGTGGAACAAAACAGATGCTGTGATGTTTCATCGGTAAAAACAATGGTTCCTGTCAGAAAGCGAAAATAATGTAAAATAAATCAAGTAAAACAGCTGAGAGTGTTTTTTTCATCTGGAAAATGGTAAAAACATAAAAACTACAGTGACCCCCCCCCCCCCCCCCCCCCCCCTCCAAAAAAAAAGCTTGAGACTCAAAAGAAATAACTGTTTCTGAGCTCTCTCCACTGATGGATGCTTCATTTCGGCTTTAAACTCAATACAAGAGACACAAAACATTTCTTCAAAGCCTCAAGTTGTGTTTCACGCTAACGAGGAGCACTGCCAGTCTGAGGAATCAGGAACATTCATTCTGTCAGGTGGTCTCACAGGGGAGGCTGCCAGGCGTGCACTCGTTCGGGCCTGAAGCGACGACCTTTAGCGTTCTGTGATGTTGGCCTCCACGTGACCTCTCAGACAAAGCAGCGTCTCTGACAAAAGTGTGAAGTTTATCCCCGGCAGGAGGGAGAGAGAATAAAAAGGTCCTCAACAAAAAGCCAAAAAGCCCGTGAGGCCGTGCGCAGTGACCGAGACGAAGCATGATGGTGCTGTTGTGCTGCGGAGAGCCGAGGCGGAGGCCCTCCCACTGCGTGTTGTGTATTGAAAGTATGACGTACACTGTGATTCTGCACAGTGAGGGGAAATCATTGTGCATGTACCTTGCACGGAATCATCCCGCACCGTCTCAAGTCTCCCTCCACTGCAAATAAATGAATAAATAAAAATGTCAGCCGCCGAGATTAGTCCGAAAAAATACACCGGACATTACACGGTCACAAAAGCGGTTTAGAACAGCCCGTGAATCACACAGGCGGCTGGGAGGTGTTTCCCATTCTGTCATATTAATGGCGCTGAAGAGGGAGTGAGTGAGGCTCTGCACGAAAGCTCTCATGTCAAGAAGCTGGAGCCTCTTGAGCACATGACATGAGAAGAGGAATTAAAGTTTTTTTTTAATCAGGACTAATTCTCTCCTTCAGATGGCATCTGAGATGCAGGCAGATTTCCAATTATGCTAATGCTAATGTGGTGACTAATGTCAGCTATAGCCTTAATTGGAAGACGAAGCAGAAAGGGACGAACAGAGGGAAGAACACATGATGCCAGTTCATCTGTAATGAAGTCCGCCTCCTGCGCCGTGTTCAGAGGAGCGACCTCCACTTCCTGAAGGAAACGGCGACAGGAAGGTAAACGGCGAAACTGGCTTTATCCTGATCTGGATTCTAATGACCCTCAGCAACGATACATTAAAGCTCACAGAGGACAGGGACAATGAAGAGGACATTGAGTGGTAGAATTTAGCTGCAACAACAAAAGCCAAAGTGAACGTGGCAGTAATTTGTCGTCTACAGCATTCCTCGGAGGAGGGCGGAGGAAAAGAAAAACGAGGTGGTGAGGAGCTTTGTGATGAGGACAAGAAAGAGGCGAGAGGAAGTAATTACTACATTACAGGAAAAGCTCTTTACACAGGACTTCCGCTGAGCCGCGGGACTCGTAACAACTTATGTGACCCAGAAAGACCCGAGAAACGGGGCCGGCCCGGAGATTCATCATTCTGAGGGCAGGCCGCGCCTGCTGCCCCCCATTTCTGCTCCGTTCCACCGTCTGGAGTCGAACGGCGCCATTCGCTCCTCCGCCTCACTCTTATCACGCCATCTGAAGATGGAGACTCACTTCTTCTGTCATCGTGTGTTGATAGTCAATCATTGATGTTCGCTTTTCTGCCTTTGTTTTGCCTCGTTACAGTTTTAATCATGCGGTTTTTATTCAACGATAATTCTCTGGGTGATCAGGTAATATTCATAAAGATTCATAAAGATCCATTCAGTATTTTATTCTAACTCCTCCGTGTATGATCAGGTTTAGTCTGTGTGTCTTTAAATGTCTCAAGAAAATATTCAACATCATTTTTTCTCAATTTCCAGCCGGCTGTTGATCCACTATCAATGTCAGAGAACCTCACATTTCCATTTCCAGCCGTGAGACACAGTATTTATTTGTCCTCTTACATTTCCATACCGGACTATAATTACTGTAACTTTATCGTGAGCGCCAACTTATCCCAAGTGCTCAGATACGTTTTCCTCCACAGGAGCTGGGCCTGGCTCCTGTCTGCTCTCCAAAGTGCAGCTCAGTGTATCATGTCCATTTGACAAGGCCGTGTTTTACAGCGGAGAGCAGGGAGGAGAGGGGAAGGCAGATACAGGGAGACGGAACGTGACGTGAACTCTGAGCAGCGCGCCGCCTCCTGTGGTTGTAGACGTGAGCGTGTGCGTGCGCGCGGACGGCTGCTGTAATATCAATTAGGTGGCGAGATGAGTGGACCGCCGCAGCATTACACCAGCAATTAGAGGCTGTGGTCTATTTGCCGAGGCGCCGGGAGACGAAGAGCGAGCGGCGGACAACGAGACGTGAGAGGAAGGGAGGGGGTTCACAGGGGAAGGCGGAGAAAAGCAGGTGGAAGGAAGATTTCCCGATGAGCGTCCATGCCAGTCAATCACTGAGCAGCGATGATGGACCAGTGCAGCAGATTCCTTCGGATGCAGCGCACACGCATGGCACATTGCAGCCCGCCATTATTCCTCCTCTCACATACAGTAAGAATGATCTGATACTTCAGCTGCAGCGAAGAAAGAACCAAGAGCCAGAGTTGTGCAGAAAGTAGGGCAGCCCCCCTCAGCTGGTCCGACACACACTGAATGATAAATGTGGGCCCAGTTTGAAACCTAATCCAACACGCTCCAGACCAAACAGCATCAAGTGTTGAAGCATCGCCACTCGATCATTTTTTCATAAGCATGCGCTGATGGTGTTTGCTTTTTAATCTCGTCACGCGGCCGGAAGACGAGCGGGGACGACGGAGAGGAACGCGGAGACAAGGGAAGAGAGATGTGTCCATACAACAGAGACGGATGAAGAAACGCGTATCTCCCGTCTCCCTTCGCGGCCCAGGTGAGATAGATAACAAGATGGATGAGCGAGCTGGTTTACTGAGAATTTAGGCCACAGGAAGACACCCTGCATCCCAGCACCACCATGGACAGCTCCCGTGCAGGACTTGATAGGCCTTATCTTCACCTCCTCCGATAAAAAGATATCAGAGACAGCTGGTGATTCTACCTCCTGTGATGCAAATCTGGGTTGGTGCATTTTCTCTCTGAATTAACTCCCGACCTTCCAGGGCCTCCAGCGTCTAAATCATAAAACATGTGGGCCAAAATAAACCGAGTGGATTCCGTGAAGCCACTAGACACTTTCCCAAAACATGGTGTTATCCTGTATCTTTGGACATCGAACTGCCAAACCATTTAAAAAGAGCAGACACTCTGCAGCAGTGGACGTTCCGGTGGGAAAACTGTGGGTGGACACGGGATGAGCTTTCAGCCGAGCAGTCAGGCACATTTCAGTCACTCCGAAATGTGTTGCTGGGCCCCGAACAAGCTCTGGGCCCTGGGGGTATCAGTGGTTTAGATGAACAACTTTGCTCTGGGCCGGTCAGGCGGTGCAGTGCCGGACTGAGAGGTGGAGGAGGTGGTGGGGTTGGGGGTTGGGGAGGGGAGCTGGCCGTGATGACTTTGGCTCCGTCACACCAAGGTCTCCGGTCTAACTCTGCTGTAATGAGCCTGTCAGCCCAGTGAGAGCCATCGGAGATAGCTGGCCCCTATCAACCTACTTTCACAGGCCCACAGTCAGGCATGAGTAGCTCTGAGTGTTTATGAGCACAGGAATGATCTGTCGTCACATTCTTCCCTCTCTTATTATCCGCAGCCGACCTGTTGTGTCTGAAGTGGTTTTCATCTCTGTGAAGCAACACGACACCAGAGACAGCGATGCTAAGGAAAGGAACATGTAATCATTTATATTCACATAATGATTGAAATCATTTCCAGGAAGTTAAGGTCAGGCACTAGTTCTCTGGTTCGCTGTGTGTCGTCTCTCTGACCATCGTCATCACTTCGTAGGGAAAAGAAGCGGCGAAACCTGTGGGCTATAAGCAGTTACAGACGTCAAATAACTGGAGCTTTATAAGATCCTATAAGTATGAAACTGATTTCACTCCCTCTGGAGTGCATTGTATTCTAAAAGAATCCCTCGCTGAGTTTTTTTTCCCCATTTTGTGCTTTGGTAATCAGGCGGAATGGAAAACACCGTCCTGTAGATAGTTAAAGGAAACGCTCAGAAGTGTGTGTCTGTGTCGGTCCCCTGGCCCCGTGCGTGTGCACAGGCGTGTTCGGTGCGTTTGCTGTAAAGCCTCCCTGATCTTGTATTAACTGCCGTCATAAACAAGCACCTGCCAGATGTGAGCCTGGGCCCACAGAGGACTACTTCACTCTGGCTGTGAGTGGAATCCATAACCAGACTCGTCCTCCGCTCTCCGCGTCCTTTTGTCTCAGACAGATAAGGTAAAGCCAAACACCACTGACCTTCTGCTAAACCTCAAGCTTTACTGTCCACAAGAGTAATATCTCACTGGCCATGAAAGACGGACATAAAGATGGACAGATATACAGGCGGGGCAGAAAGTCCTGCAGGGCCTCCGTTGGTGGGGATTTAAACCCATGACCTGTTAATGGATTAAAGGCCAACATATAGTCTCTCAAGTGCTGTTTGAGAAGTTTAAAGTGGTAGAAGCTAGTAAGAAGTCTGTGAGGTGCAGGGAAATATGTCAGAGATAGAGATATGTCAGTGAATTATAGGGTTCCCAGGTCAAACCAACAGTTTCCCTCAATCCTCCAATTGTCTCATTCTGAACTCCAGGTTCATTCTCACCTTTTATCCTCTGAGATGTAAATATGATTTAATGCATTTTAGAAAAAAAAAAAAAAAAGACGACAGGATTCTGATCGCTGCTGCCACAGAGGCCTGATCGGTCCTAAATGCTCCTCGGTTTGAGCAGAGCAGCTCGACGCCGACATGTAATCTCAAGTGACGGATACAAACAGTGACAGCGCACACGTCTGTCAGCACGCAGGGCACGCAACGCACACGCAACGCACACGATATGTCAGAGATAGAGATATGTCAGTGAATTATAGGGTTCCCAGGTCAAACCAACAGTTTCCCTCAATCCTCCAATTGTCTCATTCTGAACTCCAGGTTCATTCTCACCTTTTATCCTCTGAGATGTAAATATGATTTAATGCATTTTAGAAAAAAAAAAAAAAAAGACGACAGGATTCTGATCGCTGCTGCCACAGAGGCCTGATCGGTCCTAAATGCTCCTCGGTTTGTAGCAGAGCAGCTCGACGCCGACATGTAATCTCAAGTGACGGATACAAACAGTGACAGCGCACACGTCTTTCAGCACGCAGGGCACGCAACGCACACGCAACGCACACGCACAGCCGTCACGCGTACGGAACCTCGCCGTGAGAGCGCCTGTCGGATCGGTGTCAGGAGCCGCATGAGAATCAAGGTGAAAGAGTTCGTTAATTGATTCCGCTGAAGTCTCCCGGGTGCACGTGACTCCTGCGCCCCTACGTGCTGTCGCTGCAACACATCCAATTAAAGGGTGCACTGGCATTGTTCTGCAGCTGCAGTGGGAGCGTTGTGAGACGTTCACAGCTATTTACGACCCTTTGAAATGCAAGTCACGGCTAATTTAGGGCAGAGCGTCCCACACTCATTTGTGGTAAATGTGTTATTGTGGCATGCACGGGGGGATTCTGGGATATAAAAGAGTGTTTGGTGGACGGGTGCCAGAGTTGCATGGCGACTGGTTAAAGTATTCTGGCGGAGCAAATTAGCTTCTGTGTCACACAGCAGCCAGGCAGGTTGCGTTTGTGTGTGTGTGTGTGTGTGTGTGCTGCTGACACACAGACACAGACACACACACACACGCTGTGCACTGGAGCGAGGCAGTGCTCCCAGTGAAGGCAGAGACAGAGCATCGTGGCTTGTTGGCAGTTAGACGGATCGGTGTGCCGACACGCGTGCCAGTCGGACAAAGACACATGAAGGAGAGACAGGGACGCCCCGGCCCGTCCTGAGTGATTGGCACTAAGTGGCATTCCCTTGTGGGGCGGACTGGTCCTCATCCGCCTCCGTCCAGGCCGCAGGAAACTGCGTGACACAGCTCGCTCCACGTCGATAACACTCTCTCAGGCTGAGTTTTTTTTTTTTCTCCGCGCGTCACGGTATGGAGAAAAGAAAGACCGAGCTCATTATCCCTGTGCAGTCGTCAGTGGTTCCACCGCAGACGCTCCGAGGAGCTCCTCCTCCAAAGTTCCTCCAGGCTGGGACCGTCCTCTGATGCAGTCTGCTGGTAATTGGGCTGCTTATCAACGCTGGTATCACGTCAAGGTGATTCAGAGCTAATGTTCATTTACCGAGAGGAAATGATTATATTCATTACGGAAGAGTCGGGAGCAGTCGTTCAGGTTTAAGTATTAAAACTGGGATTGTGGAGGATTTGAACAGAGCTGCCGGAGCTGAGGAGCGAAACAGAGGCTGAGGAAGTTCACGCTGAGGTTAAGGAGAACTTGGTCCTGTGGTGTCTTACTGAAAATCAGTATTTTACAAAGTATTCACAGAGTACAAGGAGAAAACTACAGGATAAGCAGTATTTTACAGGTAAAACTAATCCCACCAGGACTTAGATAGTAGATAGTTCAGTTTTGTGGAGATGTTCTGTCCATTGTTATACACCTTCAAACCTTGGATATGAGTCTTAGCAGAAGTAATCAACTGCCTTTGGCTTTATTGCTAGGCTGAAACAACGGAACAAGTTTGGCACGACCACAGCGTCTCATTACACAGCCGCCGCGGTCACAGAGTTTATATCTGCACTAACTTTCACAGAAACAGTTCCACCATCACAAGCCCCGTTAAAATGTTCCCACCGATCCTCCTCTGCCGCCCTCCTCCAGGAGGTGAGAGCCGCACGAACTCGGTCACCTTGAAAACAGAATCAGTGCACGCAGTCCTCCCACCTCCTCCACTCAGCCTCGCTCTCTGGTTTTGTTTCGACTCCATGACTCTTCACCCCAACGGACGAACTATTACGAAAAATTCCTCTTGCTCAAAACCTTGTGTTGGTTTTGATTCATCTCCGTCCTTGGAGCAAGACACCACAGCCAGCGCCAACACATTTCTTATTTTTCATATTCCACCTGGGCAGCGTTGGTTAGTCTGTCCTCCCCTATGAAACAAATATTCCAATTGACATACAGCAAAGCCATGTGGAATGACTTGTTGCTCCACCACTGAGTTTGGAATGAGACAAACAGCTTGACCGTCCATGGAATAGTAAAAACCCATGTAAGTCATAGTCCTAATTGAAACCTGGATAAATACGCAGCATAAGCTGACAACACTTTCAAATTAGCGCTGCGAGGCTTTTCAAAATCAAACGGCTGCGACCTATGATGATTTTAAAACACAAAGCTCATCTCGAAAATGTGATCAGGCTGAGAAAACACTTCATTTCTGCTGGAGACAGGCCGTCTGTTTCACTTTCCAGCTGAAATAAAAGCCCAGGTCTGTACTTCAGAATTTACGGTGCTGTCATTTTTACTGCAAAGATATTGTCTGGTTTTTATAAACATCATTAGACGAGTTAATTTCGCCCGACATCAAATTCGACGAGGCCATTCGTCTTTACCTTTATGCGGCTCAGGCCCCCTAAAGGTCTGGGGATGAAATGACAGACATATCTTTCAAAGGCCTTTAATAGAAAATTCCATAATTGTTTCCATGGAAACTAAAGTGAGCCTTCACCCCCATTCTCTATTAAAGGCACATCCATACCACAGTGCAAGTGTCAGTGCACGTACATGTGTGTGTTTCCACCCTTTTATTATTTATCTGTCTCCATACTCAACATTTGATGGCCAGAGAAAATCAATAGCACATAAGTCTATTAAAGTTTCTATTGTTGTCGCTGTCCCTGGTGCTGCAGCGCCCGAATATCTTGATTTTATTATCTGCTGGATGTGCAACAAGAAATGTTGTGTGCTGGAGCTGCTGTTATTGCTGAGCTGGGCTTATTTCTGTCTTAGGGAGCTTGTCCCAATCGCTCCACACAGCAAAGATCACTTAAGCCCTCTTTAGAAATTGCCCGGCAGACCCTCTGATGCCGCTTCATCCTCGCGTCTGCAGCTCGAGGAGAGCAAGTCATCAACGCGGGAAGACGCTGTCATTAGGAACGGTGGTCTCCAAATAAGGTCGGACGCAATAACGGTGGAAGAAATCGATGACCTCTTCAATACATTTGTCCTTTTAAATGTTGGCTTCTCTTTGTGTCCTCGTCTTTACCTTCCTGTGTTTGTGTTTCCCCTCCTTTGAAATAACCTCCATGGCTAATGATCTGCCGTGACCTCGGAGATCTTTAATTGAATAATAAATGAGCAGATCTTATCCCAGGCTCCACTGCAGCAGACTGAGGAACGCACACACACACACACACACACACACACATTATCAAGGTCATTCACAAGGAACAAAACACAGAACTAATTCCCAGAGAGGTGGATGTGCACGTGTGTGATGTGACCTGACAGAACATGTTACTCATCGATGACTTCGGATCTCCACCGATCAATATTTCTTATTAACAATAAATCCGGAGAGGTTCGCCCAACGGCGCCGAGGAACATGTTTTATGCCACATGCCAATCACCGCAGGTCAAGCACACGTGGAGCCGTCGTGCTCCTCAGGTAGTTTGTGTTTGTGGTGTCGTGTCAGACATGAAAACTGTACAGATCTGTACAAATCTTTTTTAAAATTCATTTTGATTGTCACATGCTGCTAGAGAGTGGTCTGCAATGCATCGATGGCAAATTGTGACACCGGGACCAATGACAGGGCCAAGGCTGGTCCAAAATACATTTAAAAAGTTTTGCCACTCATTTTGGAAGAAACCCGAGGACAGCGAGCAGGGCCGCTCCCACTTCATCATACACTTACAAATAATATGAAGGAGGTAAACACTGAGGGAAATGTCTGGAGTCTGACTCAGTTGGCAGAAAGAGGACGATATAATGAACTGCCAAAGAATGGAGACTTCACTGCTCGTAACATGCGATCCTCCAACTTGAATCACTTGATAATGAAGGAAATGTTGTTATGAAACCCCTGAAACGAAAGCTGGCCGCCCTGCTGTGAAATGTTCTCACACAGAGGGTGATGGAGTGCTGCTGTTTGGATACGCGGCGGCCCTCGATGGACGTGTTTGCACTGCGGCGTGATTTAATTTCTCAGTGAGTAAGATGGAAGCTGCGCGGTTCACCTGGGCGACTGAGGAAAAACAAATAAAAATAAAAAAGGCAACCTCAGTTAACATCAAGCTCAGATCACAGGACGGTGCACGTTTGGGGAAATGGCGCGAGAGCGACTGCAGCCGGATGATGGCTTGTTTCGAGGGGAGGGGCTGTTTTATCAGAGCGGCACGTTACAGCCCCATAACCACGCTCCGCCTTCCCGATCGACTTAACACACACACGCTCCAGGCCCCCCCACCTTCACACATACATGATCACATGCGTGTTTGCAGACATGTAACTGAATCAAGCAACTGGGACGCGAAGATATCACAAGAAATCCAGGCGAAGATAAACGACACAGGGAGGAGGAAGAGATACCAGGGAGGAAGAGGAAGAGTGTGTGTGTGTGTGTGTGTGTGCGTGCGTGATTTGGATGATGGGGATGAGCCGCCAGCTGCTGGGAGGTTTGGCATAGAAATGACAGATCGAGTCTGGCCATGGGGCATGAAAGCATCAACACTAAGTCTTCATACAAACAAGCGCACGCACGCACGCACGCACACACACACACACACACACACACACACACACATGCACCAATCTATAACTGCCAAGCACTAGGGGTGCTCCTTGACTGGCTACACTCTGAGTGCTAACTGGCCTGCATGCTAAGTGTGTTTGTGTTCCAGTGCTGGAGAGGCTCGTCTGAAGCACCAGCTGCCTGAGCCTCCAGCTACACACACATTTTACAGGCGTCAGAGCTTCGACTGCCTGAAACACATCACCAAAAGAGGCTGTTCATGATAAATCTTCATCAAGGCTGAAGAGAAATAACGATCCTCTGAATGTCACTGGATTCATTGGAATAGAATCTGCCCAAAAAGGCAGCACCTCATCAGGATGAAACAGCGCAGAGACGTCGACACTGGAGCCGAGCAGGCGCCGAGGGACGCGACGGTTTAATTTTTAGCTCCACGGTTGAAGCTTCGCCTTGTTTCCATTTTATTTCTTGTCATAATCACTCCACCAGGAAAGTCTAACGGCAAGTCTATAAATACAAACAACCCCTCTGACTCACCCGAGGCCCTGGCCGTCTTCACAGTCATCATTATAGAAAGTGAAGTGACACCAGTGGCCGCACCGGATCGAGGAATCTTTCAAACACCCGTTTCTCATTCAACTTGAAATTAGAGCCCAGACCGGGACATTTAACCTGCACACTTTTAAGAACGATAAAATAAATGGGCGTGTTCATTCTTTATGGCTGGATTATTATTCCTGGATCACAATGGTTCATTTCAGTCCTCCCGTCAGCCCCTCGGCCCGAGAGCACCAGAACGCTGTGTATATTTTCATCCAACTTGATCCGACTAATCACCCATGGAGGTTTTGTTCGACGGCGGCGAGCTGTAACCCTCTCACTTATTTGTCCATTCAACCGCTTCCCTGTGTTTTCATCTCTAATGGATTTTCAATTCACCCGTTTCCACCATCGGGCACTGGGCCTTGAAATAAACACTTTCTGATAATTCATTGTTTTTTTTTCTGCTCTTCCACATCACCCGCGCAGATTGGTTTTGATTTATCAGAGCTTTTTACTTCATTCTTTGCTTGATGCTCTTTTTTTCTCTGTTTCTGTGAAGAAACTCTTCGCAGAAATAGTTTCTTTCTTTAATATTCTGCTACTTCTTCCATCTCTGTCTCTATAGTGCAACTCCCCAGCTACCTTTACACGGTTGCCATAGTAGCCACCCTCACTTTGTGCATGAAAGTGTGTGTGTGTGTGTGTGTGTGTGTGTGTGTATCCAGAGACCTGACATATTGGAAAAGCCTCTTCTGGTCTCTTGTCTTATCACCTTGCAGCTTTTCCGTTATTAGGGCCTCTCTGTGTTACACACAACTTCAGACAGACCCACACGCACGCACACACGCACGCACGCACGCACGCACGCACGCACGCACGCACACACACACACACACACACACACACACACACACACACACACACACACACACACACACACACACACACACACGCACTCAGAGGGCTTCCTGAGTTCTTAAGACTGTGGGCGGCTCCTAATTCCGTTTGATTTTAGTCGGCGTTAAAAAGAAGAAAGAAAAGCTTTTGCCAACTAATGAACGAGTCTGATGCTGAAACCTGTGGTGGACATGCAAGAGCATGTTTGTGCTCGTGTGTGTTTGGCTGCTGCAGTTAC
Source organism: Pseudorhombus dupliciocellatus (assembly GCA_016785235.1). Lineage (NCBI taxonomy): Eukaryota > Metazoa > Chordata > Actinopteri > Pleuronectiformes > Paralichthyidae > Pseudorhombus > Pseudorhombus dupliciocellatus. The sequence goes on along the minus strand of JAFBJW010000126.1, from coordinate 1,286,228 downwards.
TTGTATGTATCCACTGGAGGCTGCTGGGATTCAGTTTCACCCGACCGTTTTCGTAATCGTGAACCGTCAGGTGAGGTACGAAGCTGCAGTGTCGTTTCAAAACGTCACCGCGCGATTGTTGCGGGACGCAACGTCTGACGCATCACCTCGGGCGGCGTGCTCACTGATATCACTGAGCAGCACGTCGCATAGAGACGCCGCGGCATATTTCCACTGAATTTGGCATTATTTGAAATGATACAGTGAAATTGGAACATTTTAAGGTGAAGTTATGACACAAAGGCCGTGGGAGTCATGAATTATTCAAAGAGGATTTACATTTAAAGATGTTCACCTCGGCACTCAGAGCCTGACGCACATCATCTCTGATGTTCGGCTGTTTTGCATGAAAACAGCAGCGTTTATAAATGCGCCGGCGTTTAAGTGAGATGTAGCCCAAAGCCAAATGAGACAAGCACGTCTTTAATGCAAAGAGGCTTCCTCTTAAAACAGGGGAGATCCACATGAGAGGCTCTTTGTATAAAAACCAGACAAAACCTGTAATGTGAACATAATTGTTCCCGTAACAAGTAGCAAAAGTATGTTGTCACAATTTAACGAGTGAAAATGGAAAACAGCATATTTCCAGCTGCCTCTGCTGAAGCGTTCCAGTGTGTTTTCTCTCCTGATCATTAATGCCACCAACAATTCACCTTACCACAATTCCTACCATTTGTCTGTTTGACAGATTTCTTAAGAACTAATTTTTCTTATAATACTTTTAATTTATAACGATATCAAACTGAGAAAAGGACGCACGAGCCCCGATGTGCGACGGAAGCAGACGGAATAATTTTAATTTTATCTAAACTGGGCATAACTGCCGCTGTTCATCTTCTGCCCCGTCCAACTAATCGTTTCGGGTCCAGAATAAATGGCCGACCCAAATACACTTTTCTGGTGGAATAATTTCTTTGAAGGGTTACGAACACATTAGCAGTCATGAGATACTCCATTATGTTCGCCCAGAAAATGTTCTGAGGGCTCAGTTAGTTTTCCCCAAAGCCCCCCACTCCTTAAATCTCCCCATCTCCATTGATGAACTGTGCTGATCCCCAAGCCAAATGCTTTCAGGCACCCCAGCTCAGAGGAGGCGCATTATATTATTTATATGCACAAATGTTTCAGAGGAGGCTCTCTGGGTTTTATTCTCCAGCTATCAGGCTCAGGACTGAAATCAAAGAACTTGTTTAAGGCCTTTGACTTGCAGATGAAGAAAAAAGATGAAGCCAATCTATTGTAGTGCTGCAGGATTCCTTCTGCATCTATTTCCTCTCCAGCGTTTGATTCCCACAAAGACAGACCGCGATCCATATGTTGCTTTAATCCACCGCAGCATATAGATTAATAATAACAACAACCGCCCGAGGCTGACAGCCGATCCTCGACACCGGCGATTAGAACTGCTGGTTTCTGACAGGTCATCTGGAAAAGTTTACTTCAAACTGCAGGTGAGCATAGAATTATGAATTATAGAAAATACTTCAGTTTGTCAGAGATCAGTTCAAACAAACTCCGCTAATGTTTATGATTCTCAACTTTGAATAGTTTTGAAATGAGTCTATGTCTGAATATTGCTCTATAATCTGCTATGGATGTATGTGAGGTTCATATCACATCGGCAGTTGCATTAAATCCGTCTTTTATGCTAATTTACATTGTCCACATGTTTGCCTGTCTACAGTTTTTGCCAGGATCAACATATATTATTTATCATATTTGAAATATTACAACAAGGCCTGGCCTTGTACAATTTAACCATAAACTTTAGTATAGATAACTAAATATATTCTGTTCTTATGACTTTGGATAAATGACAAAACATTTGAGCCGAATTTCTTGAAAACGAGAGCCCCCGCATCGCACCCTGGAACCCCACGATGGCACGTCGAGGCCGTCGTTGTCTCCCGCAGCGACGCATGCATCACCTACGCTCCACCAACGGCCGCCTCATCCCATTATCACATCACACATGCATAGATGATTGGCTCAAGCCCGTACTGTCGGCACAGAGAAACATGTTTGCCGGTGGCTTCATCCGTTATCCCGCTACTCAGAGGAACATTAAACCACTCCGCTGACGCGGCCCCAGGAAATCCCAGCATGCCGAGCGCAACTGGCCAATGAGGCGGTGGAGCAGGCAACACCAGGAAAGGTGTCATGTTGCAGAGATGCAAATCATGAAAATCCCCTCTGTGTGTGTGTGTGTGTGTGTGTTTGTAAATCCTCTCAGTAGAGGCGGATTAAACCAAACAACCATGGGGGTTATGCACGAGTGTCAGGAGGCTAGTTGATACAAACCAGCGAAGAGAAACTGCTGGAAAAAAAAAAAAAACTTTCTCATCTTTTACTTGCAGCTCGACGCAGCCGCTGAGCCGCTGCTGCTAACGTGTGCATCTCTGCTTGAGTGCACTTTGGTAAATGGTGCATGTGCAGCTGATGGTGTGTTTATCAGCCGCTCCTGCAGCTCCCTCCCTCCCCCAGTTAGTGTGTCAGACGTCTGATGTTCTCAAACATTCGATTCCTGTGGAGAAATAAATCTGTTCTTGTCTGTGTATTTGTTAATAACTTTGTCAGTTTAAAAATATGTTTCAACAGCTGCTCTTCCTTCATTAACTCACTAACGTTCCTTAAACATGCAGTCAGCTTGTCTGGAGGCAGATAGATGAACAGGTTGTTGTCAGTGGCTTCCATTGATGACTCGTGTGGCACGTCCATTATCATTAATCAGGTTTAATCAACTCGCAAGAAGCCAGCGTTAAGAATCATCTTTTGAACAAAGACCTGTTGGGAGAAAATGTCCCAAGCTGTGAGTCGGTGCCAGAGCTGCGTCCTCCAATTGAGGGTCACGATGAAAACCGAGGAGTGGAATCCAGGAAGGAGGCCGCTCCTGAACCATGGTAGTCACTGCTCATGTACACTCATTTAAACGTGCATGGGGGATAATAATCAGCTGTCACGTGACACCACATTAAATATAACATTTAACTCATTTGTCGTTCCTTCATATTTATTTAATGCACGAATGAACGCGTATTGACTCGGTGATGTCAGGACCTCTAATCTCACCGTAATCCAACAGATCAAGAGTCAGCAGGATAATCTCACACGTGTCAGGTGTCGTCCCAATACGCAGGGCGGGGTGGGGGGGCTGGCACTTCTATCCCCGTTCTGTTGTCACACCATTTGTAAAGGTCATGAACACGTCACACTGAACATGATCTCCATGTTACACGCTCGAGAGCCGCGTTGACTTCACAGGGGAATCTATCAAACGCCTCCAAATGAACTCGGCGTGCGAGGACATGCACGCGGTGGTGTCGTCACAAATCACACGGGGCGACGTCCAGGGGCGCTCCGGCGTCCTCTGGGCACGAGGCGCTCGGGGATCGCCATAAATCACAGGACGTAGGAGCACGTGCCCTCGTGCTGCATGTAATCTCCACATGTTGACTTTGCCACTTAGCGTTTTCCTGCACAGGGGAACGAGCATGTGGAGCCTGTGAATCACTAATAAGGAGATTAATTGATGTTTCCATTCTTTAATGAGGAAGGAGCGATGAACAAGTCCTGACACGTCAGAGCGTCATGGCATGAAAGTGGATTAGTCTTGTCTAAGACGCCAGGACGCCATTATTCTGTGTACTAAGACCCATTTAATACTGAGGGAGACACATAGGCTTAACTTTCTGCATATGTGTTTGAGGTATTGTGTGAGGGGCCTGTGTCTCCATGTGGGGGCGAAGAGGAGGTCTCCCTCTGTGGTGCCAGCAGCGTTTCCAGTGAGGGTCTGATCAGGGGATCATTTTACACTGAAGTGCCCATTGTGAGGAAACAGCAGAGTCTCTATAACAATTAAATCCTGAGCTTTATGAGCTTGGACGTCATCTGTCCACCCATCCTGGGACGGACACAGGGGGACATTGTCGAGGTCCAGCCTCTCTAAATCTGACAAATCCTCTTTATCTTTAAACTGAAGCCCTCCATGTGCAAATATAATTCTATGATTAGTTGACTTAAAATGATCTTATGGTTCAGAAAAGAATCTGCATTGCTAATTGAGTGACTGTGTTTAATTGAGTGATTGTGCTTTACTTGAAAATTAAAAGATGCTTGACATCAGTGGCGTGTCGGCTTTTCTCTTGTTAAAATTCAAATAAACGAGACGCAGATGCTTTAATTAAGCTCAGCTGAAGTCTGTCTCATGCTTCTTTTGACTTTGTGTGCATCACTCCTGAAATGTCCTTAATAGACGCTCACACCTGTCTCACGCCATCTGTCCCGTATTAAAACTGGCCCCTCGGAGCCGCCTGCCGCCTCCTGAATGTCAGAGCGCCTCGTTCAGCAGAACGGGGTTAAACACCCACAACAGGTAAACACCGCTGCTTCTTAAGCCCCGTTTCCACGTGACGGGATAGAAGGAGAAAATAGCGTCCGGTTCCTGCGAGGATAGTTGTTATGCTCCAGCGGTCACCACCTCCTCCGCTGACCACGCCGCTGGCCTGCAGAGGGGACGCCAGATGTCCCGTCGTCCGGCTGTCTTCTCCCTTTCAGGGGAGAGGACGGAGGATGAGACCGCCGGGGTCATGCTCCTCACGTTTCCCTGGATGACTTGTGTCTCTCACCTCTATCCGCCTTGATTCTCTCTTGGTTTCTCATCCCTCGCTCCTCTCAGACACGCCGTGCTGCATAATTCAAGGCGGGGAGCAACCGCTGATCAGACAAAGGAAAAGAGGAGGGAGCGGAGAGAGAGAGGTTTTTGAAGAGGGGATGAATATTTAAAGCAGGGGAAAGGGACCTTTCTTAAGTGACGTGTCTTCAATTTATTTTTTCAATTTCTGACACAGCGAGGTTTATGATGATGGAAATCACTTCTTTTTGAACAAACGCATTGTTAACACGGCCGTTTCTTCTCTCCGCTGCACATTATTATCTTTGTGCTCCATCGGGGGGGAAGTTTGGCTGCTCAGCTTGACTCTGAACTGGAGCTTTGAAGACGGATCTGCAGCTGCAGCTCGGCTTCCATGACGTCAGAGGCTACGGCCAGGAGTGTTGAATTATCTTTCTCACTGAATCACAAATGATTTTAATCAATAGGGGTTTTGCAATCCTTTTTTAGATGCAGCTCCACTGCAGAGATACGTCCCATCCATCCACTTATTTATATTTAGAGTCTGGAACCTCGATCCATCGGGAACCACTCGGTCAGACAAAGTGACAGTGATACTTGACTAATCACATTCATTTAATCAAGGATCTTTTTTGGCTTGTTTCCTTAAAGCTGCTTTGCTAAAGTGAAGTCACGTTTCATGAGATGTCCCACGGTATCCAGCAGCGCCCTTGAGAGGCTCCACAGCAGCATCGATTTTTCTTTTCCCAAGGAGTGAGCGGAGGCCGGGCCGCTGGGGCAGACGTGGTCAGAACTCAAACATCCCTGAGATGACATTGTGCAGACATCAGCTGCGGCGCTCATCAATGAAGCGATATGAATATTCAGCGCGACTTATCTCGCGCTCGCTCTCATCTCTTTACATAAATCCATGTCGCCGGCTCCTTTCCCAGAGCATCTTTACGACTCTGTAACCAATTATGAAGCATTTCCACCGTGCGCATTTCCACGCCAGAGACATTATCTCAGTGATAGCATCGAACCGTTTGCTCCCTGGCACCGAGACAGCATCGGCAATCTTCATCCGTGGCTTGATGTCAATCTGAATAAAATTGATTTGTGATTGTTGCATTCATTATCCCTGGAAAAAAAAACGACCCCTGCGTGTCAGGGAGGTGGTGCACTACAGTGCATTTCACGCTGGGGCAAAGAGCCTCGCCGAGGTCTGGACAAGAGGCGGGGCCGGAGCCGAGCTCGACCGATCTCCTTCGCAGCAGGGGTCCTATTACAGGGCCTTTCGCTGCTTCTTTCTCTTTGTGTGTGTGTGTGTGTCGATCTCACAGCTTCACAATCACAACCAATCCCCCATTCACAGGACACAGAGGCGTACGTTGAATATATAAGAATGTGCAAACACAAATGTCAGTTACGCAAGTTGCTGGACACAAAAAAACAAAACAAAACAATTATCAGTTTTAAAAATGAAGAATCTCCACCTCCATGAAGAGAACAAATAAACCTTGATCCCATTCAAGTTTTTAAATGGTGAAATTTGGGTGAAAATACTGAACAGGCAGAGACCACCACCCTCTGCACATTCAACCATCCCAGCCGCTTTACAAGAAGAAATATGACCTTGATCTTAAACCTGTCGCACGCAGCTGCTCTGCTCCGCCGACCTGTCAGTGAAATCAATATTCATCAGATGTGATGCATCACGGTGTCTGTGGAGACGGGCTGCGCCGTCAGAGGTGTGATGCAGCATGGGCCGGGCACAATGTGACCGTCATTACATCCATTAATTGGCTGGGCTTCTCCTTCCCGCCCGGGTGGTCGCGACACGTCCGTGAACCCTGACACCCCCCATAGCGCCTTTCATCAGGTCAGCCCGCTGGGGATTTGATTTATTGACCCTTCGGAAGCTATCAAACGCCTTCGGTATCGGCCCCAGAGCTCGGGGTCAACTCAATTGGCTGGCCGGGGAGATTGGGCTTATCAGAGAGGCCAGTGGTTACAACAGGTCGCACTGGGCTTGTCCCAGCGCCTGTGGGCTGCTGATGGGATGTGTTGCCGATGTGTAGCTGGGAGGCTATCTTCTGCAGATTAAAAAAAAATATAAACCAGCTCATAAATGGCTACAGGGAATCACTGCGATATAAATCCACTGCTCGGCTGGAACACAGCAACGTGCCAGTCAAACAGCGCGGCAGGGTGACGGACAGATACCGGCAGCGGTCAGCATGTTGCTCTGGATCTGAGGAATTTATTAGGGGGCATTACTTTGCAAACAACCTTGGGTGCTCTAAATGAAATTGTAAATCCGTGGTAATCTGTGGGTCAGGCGCGGCAGTTGACATTCCAGGGCTATGTAGATCACCTTGGAAGGGCTGGATCTTTATAAGTTGGGCGTAAGCCTGCGATTCTGTGGAAGCTGCACTGCCTACAGCTTTCAGTCTCATAAAAGCTGTTAGCACCAATCTGTGCTCCCGGGACCTCTGCGCCTCTGCGGCAGTGAACCTGGAGGAGGTGTCACATCGCTCAGATTTACATCTTCAACCAAAGGCCAGTAAACTATTAAAAGTCTCTTTAATAGATGCGGTTTTGTTCTCTGCATTTTGACACAATGAACGGCAGCTACATCTTTTATTTCTTAAGCGGGTTGCACCTCTTTTTAACGGCGGTGACAGTGAAGCCTGAAATATTTCCACAGTGAATATCTTTGACCGAAGGCCATGAAACTATTAATGGATATTTAAGAGTCAAATTCAAATTCCCTGTGTTGCCACGCGGCGTATGCATTTCACACATAAGCTTTTGTACCAACGTTCTTTGACGCGGCGACAGCTTCTTCCAAGAGCTTGAAAGCGTATAAATGAATAAAAAGGTGTCTCATGAAACAATGAACGCCTCCTCACATAACATCCATGTTTCAGGAGCTGATTGAAGAGACCACACGTCTCAGACACGCTTGCTGACGCGCTGCCTGTAAGTCGAGGATCTGATCAGTGCCACATTATAGATCCCAGCGTGTCGGAGCGTCCTGTGGTCTGTGGGGCTGAGGGCCTCCACATACGTGTGTGTGTGTGTGTGTGTGTATATATATATATATATATATATATATATATATATATATATATATGGGCTTTTCTCTCCTCTACCATGGTGTTGTTGGTATGTGTTTTAATGAATGATATTCGCCTCCTCCTGTGTCAGCTGGTGGTTTGTAAATGCAACAGCTGGGGAGAAACTTATTAGCTACTGTGGGTACATTTGGTCCATGATTGAGGTTTCTGTGTCCTATAGGGGAATCTGCCTGGGACGTTTTGTGTTGAAGACTCGTTTCAGTTCCTAACTGAAGCTTTGGATGCAAAGTATGTGACACAAGATAAGTTAAGACCTTCCGAGTGGTGACACACAGCCTGAAGCCCCTGAGATAAGCTGCAGGAGGGAGGGAGGGAACACACCCCACAAATAATTTCTCCACGGGGGTCTCTGGGGAAATAATTTCACTTTATTTGAAGTAAGACAGCAACTAACAGCACACATTTGCTGAAGACTTTGGAAACGTTTTCGTCGCACAGCACGCAGCGAATAAATCCTTCACGGGCAGAATGGGGAGAATCTGAAGGGCACGAGATAAGTATGAGCACAGCAAGTGTAACAGGAGGAGATCTGAAAGACAACGGAGAATAAAGAATCTGAGGAAGAACTAATATTTTCATTTTGAGAGAGAGCGGGGCAGCGCAGGCCTGATAAGAAGCAGTGAACGTGTTGATCCCATTGTGCCAATAAAGAATATTTGCATTAAAAGGAGGAGAGAGAGGAGGAGGAGGAGGAGGAGGAGGGGGCGTGGGCACCACGCTGCATACTGAGAGTACTCATGCTTTTACCATAAACTATTTTAGCATTCCAGGAAGATCTGAAGCTGTAAATACTATAATGCAAAAAAATTGGCACATTGAGTGCACTCAGCATCGCACACACGTGACAGGAGCACGGACAGAGGCACATGGGAGGAGGAGCTGCGTGCATACAACAGTCCAGAGCGCATAATTGTGGACAAAGATAAAGTGTTTCATGAGCAGGGTGATAAAGTGCATATTAAATTAGCCTCAGCTCTATCGATCGCTGCACTGCAGCAGAAATGGATGCCTTGCATATCAGAGAGATTCAATTATACTCATATAATCAGCTTCAATCCCTAACGGAGCGTGAGTCGGACGGGAAGAGAGGAGGGAGCGGGAGGCAGAGCATCATTTGCATAGGCTGGGTAGAATGTTGCCACTTACATTGTGACAATGGTATAAATCTCATCGGTTTCAGAGAAAATGACCAAACAATAGATGCTACTTCTCAAATCTCATGAGAGCATCTCATTCCTCCACTTCTCTTCCTTCCATCTTCTCCTCCCTCCTTCCCCGTCGTGCTCAGTATTCATCAATGCCCTTTCCTCCGTCCTAAGCATATTTTCTTTCATTACTAATTCATTAGTCATATTTATTGAAGGGGCCCGAGTCTGACAGGGGATCAATGTCTTATTTACACATTTAGACAGACTATGGACCGAGCTGCGATTAACTGTCCCATAAAACCTTTACCAATACCTCCATGAATCTGCCATCAGGGACATTAGCCCCCTGATAATGTGCATCTCTATGAAAATAAACAAAGAGGAATGTCCCACTAAGACAAGAAGAATGGAGCCACCCTGGAGCCAATAAATGCAGCAGGGAGCTTTGAGCGGGGCGATCACTGCATCAAGCAATGTAACGTTCCATATTTCAAAGGGCTATGAAATGAAAAGGGATAAAGACTCGACATTTATTGGCGTTTATGGTGAAGCGCTGCGGGATGGGGGGGGGGTTAATATTTAAATGGTTTTGTGATCAAGGCCAGAAATCTGAAATTACACAGCGAAAAACAACAGAGGAGTGAAAGAAACAAATCATTAATTGACTCAATAAAGGGCCGTGGAAAACAGTTCTTTTAAATCAACGCTGAGGCGCTCAAGGACTGGAAATGCAGCTTTGCTCCATCTTTAGTTTTGACACCTTCTTGGGACAGAAGGTGGATCAGTTCCAGACCAGAGGGTCCGGATGGTCAGAAATGTGTTTTAAAACTCTTCTATATTTGTTGTCAAGTGCAGATTCCAGGTTGTTTTTAAAGAACTCCTCTGATTACAAAGTCAAAAACTCTCATGTCTAATTGGACTTTAGACCTGTTGGATCAACAGGTGGATCCAGGACTCCTTGAATCCATATTCAGGAGACAAATATCGATGTTTATGTGACATGTGGTGCAGCTTGATGAAATTTAATCATTTAATAAAGTGTCTGTGATCAGGTTTAAGAACTGCCTTTGCTTTATTGGTTATATATGAAAATCAGAAATGTTGCTCAGCCTCTATAAATGTTTATTCCCTCCACGAGCTCCAGCAAGTCTCCTCGTCTCGTATTTGTGTGTTTTTTAACGGGCCCATAAATAACTGTATAAACAGTTAACATCTCATTCAGGGGTTTAAAGAGCTGCGGAAAAACGTATTCAACATGCTAATTCCTTTTTTTATATCGTGAATATGTGTGGATCCTCCCGGAACACTGAGGCGCGCGCTGTGTCCGTGCAGCTCTATTACAAAATGGCTGACGGATGATTGAATCCCCGTCAAGACTGATTAGTGTTAATGTGCCGTGATCTGTGTCACTCCCACATTGTATGTGGCTTTTTAATTAATTAGTCACACAAACATTTTACCTCATATGCATCAACATATGTTCAATCAGCTCCATGCAGCCCTTGAACGCCTCACTTTCTTACTGCTGGCTAACGAGTGTAAACAAACCAAATGGTTTTCATCAGGACGTGTTAGTTGAAGACATATGGTGGAAAACATTTGCAAGGCATGGGGTCATTTCATCCGTTCCCTCACGACACCATGTCTGTTTGAAATCGTGGAAAGACGACCGGCAGCTACGGCTGATATCATGTCCGCGCCGTTGTCTCTTTTTTTTTTTTCTTCCCCAGCTTTTCTCTTGGCTCTGCAACAGAATTCAATTACTCTCATACTCCCATATAATCACTTTTCATCCCCAAGGCTTGACAGTTTCCCTGGTCTGACAGAGAAAGCCTAATTACTCTCTGACCTTGACTTTCTCTCTCTCTCTCTCTCTCTCTCTCTCTCTCTCTCTCTCTCTCTCTCTCTCATTGCTGCTGCAGAGCCAGTCCTCCTCCATCACCTCCATTCCACTGCTGAAAAAAAAAGACACCTGTAGTGACGAGGCGTGAACCCCGGACACGCACGTGTTACATTTGTACCTTTGTGTGGAGACATGTGAAACCCTCTTATAGTAATTGAAGTCTGTATAGGAGGCTCTCTTTCAGACGACGTTTGTCAGAAAACATCACAAAAATAAATTCATTAAAATGTTTTAGCTAATTAAAAAAGAATTAGGTCATTAATAAAAGATTCTAAATACGGTTGAATGATCTTTGTCTTTCTGGCATGACCTTGATATTTTCTCGGATGAGGTCAGAGCCCCGACCATGACGCCCCCTCCCCTGCTCTTGCATTACTTAAAAACTCCCGCTGAGTCTCATCAGGCCTCCTGATTACATTTCACTGTTCGGTTTAAATGTTCTCTAAACTTTTATTTTAGGATTCAGCAGCTGCAGGAGAACACGGGGCATCATTTGCATGTGGACTCATGAAGAGCGAAGTTAAACATATTCATTCATTCTTCAAAGCCTGTAGGTGCTTTGTGCCGTCGGACTCATCAGCGCCGGACGCCCACTTCTCCTGAAAGTAGCCACGGAGCTTGCAGAACTGATGAATATCCAAAGTTGTTTTCTCTTCCAGCTTCATGCAAATCTACGATTCTTAAGCGCGGGTCCTCTGAGTCATAATTCACGTCAGCAGATGCTTGTTGTTAAGGAAGTGTCAAAGCAGCTCGGGCTCCAGGTTTGATAACTCGTAACTCCAGTTAACTTCTGTTCATGTCATTAGCCTCAAGGTCTGAATCCTCTTTTTTTTTTTCAAGCGCTTGAGTCTTGTACAATAGAACAACCTTGTCTCCTACACATTTCCAACACCATCATTTCATAAATGATAATAACTGGATTATGTTCAAAGGCAGAGTCTTTGAATGACAGCAGCTGAGTCACCAGGATGTTGCTGTTGAACTTTTTTTATTCAATAGACCACCTTCTAATCATTATAATATATTATTTGAATGATTTGACGAAAAAGACCTTTGATAATCTGGTCACAACTCGGTTTTTATTAGTGAAGCACATGTAATAAAAGATCTGAAAAAAAAAAATCTACAGAATCCTAGAGCAACGATATATTTTTTATGCATATATCTCAATCTCTTTTTGAGAGCTTCCCCAGTGTGGCTCGGAAAGATAAGAACAGAAGAACGGTTTCTGAAGGAGTTAAGGATGATCCATTTGATTCTGAGAGCCGTTGGAAATGTTGTGCAGCCTGATGTGTAAAAGTTAAACCAAAGTAAAAATTCCTTGGACATCAGACGTCTCTTTATCTTCCTTTAATTGCTGAAAATTGTGTTAAATGGACCTTAAGGCTTTACAATGTCTCTCACTTGTGGCTAATTGTCTTCAGAGAGGAAGTGGGGATGAAAAAATTAAACATCTGTTTCAAACTAAAAAGTCACTGTGATCCTCATTAAGCACCAGTCACATTCTTACGGGCTCTTTAATGCACGGGCACACGCATACGTGCACGGAAGCAGGAAGACTCTCAGTTCTGCGGCTCAGCAACCAATGTGCTGTGAATACCACTGCACAGGCACAACATGCGTCAGACCCGTGGCTCCACAGGCTCTAACATTAATCCACAGAAAACTTCGTTAAAGCTCTGACCACGTGATAACGCACTGCATCGACTGGCTTGCTTGGAATCAGTTAGAGAAATAATTATTTTACACAGTTGCTGCATCTGTGCTGCTCTCCTTGGTTTTATTCTGTGGTCTGACATCAGAGGACACAGCTCAATAAAAAGCTGAGGTTAAAAAAAGAAAACTAGACCCTGGCAATGACATCAAATTTAAGCAAGCAAAGCAAACAAAAATCGGAAACCCAAAATTCAATGTTTACACGGTGCAAGGCAAAGCTTTATTACCATGACTGTGTAAATGTTTGAAAGTTCCAAGTGCCCCGTGCACAGAAGCCTGACTTGTCTGCAGTCACCACAGGCTCTGTGCTGCCTGTCTTCCAAAATAACTCTCCCACTTCCGGACTAAAACTCGGTTCTATCCATAACACACCACCCGTAGAGTGATATCAATCCCACTGCAGGACCCCCTCCCTCCACAAGGGGCAGCACAGGAGCGGAGATGCATCCTGAACGCAGCTTGGAAAACTAAAAAGAGTCAGTGGTCAACTTCAGATTCTTTTTGTTGAAGAAGTTGTGAGTGATGACTGAATTACCGGCACACCCCGACACACACAGCGGACTCGGAAAATGTCCGACTGCCTCAGAGAAAGATGAAGACATCGCAGTCACAGTGGGGAGACAGTGAGATGCGGCTGCATCGGTCGTTTTGCGCAGAGGAAGAGAAGTCAGACACATCTCTGATCTCACTTCAGGCGTTTTGCTTCAGCCCGCTTGAACTCGCTTTACAGCATGTTTTGCATAATTTTGCAAGTTAGCAAAGGCATAGCTAAGCACACTAATAATTGATGGTGGTGGTTCTGCAGCAGAAGTGCCCTTCATGGACTAACAACACTTAATTACTGGCCTGAAGATGGAAACTGCAACTTTTATGAACCGCTGTCCCTTTGTGTCACGCTCCGGTTTGCTGCGAACTTGAGAAAGCGTCAGTTAAGAACATGCACGCAGAAGCACCGGGCACAAATGTTTGTCCTGTGGCGCGGACCCGTTGACGGGTTATCTCTCAGTGGAACAGTCCGCCTCTCCCCCTTTGTTAAAAAACATGGAACAAACCTTTTTTACTGTGAACTGTCTGTGTGCAGTTTTCTTGTGTTTGTGAGTAGGCGAGACAATATCCTTCAAAAAATGTCCCGTCGCCCCCTCCTGGACTGGGCCAAGGCCATTATTCTTTAACTAGTTCTCCTGGAGTGACCCACTGCACACACGCATACACACACAGTGCCTGCTGCTGTCCATTCTGTACCAACATGCCCTCAGAGTCCCGCCTGTGACATGTGCACATGCTAACAGACACAGATACACGTTGATGGTCTCCAGGTCTGATGCAGTTGCGGTGACAGCGTTAACCAGTGTTTCTAATCTACTGTCCCAGGACAGACTTTGACAAATGAAGCCCAGAAACACAATGCTACCAGAGTACGAGGCAAAGCATGGAAAAGAAAACTACACGGTACTGTGTATCGAACACAATGCCACTTACAGTACATCCCTCCTCTATTGTTTCTGAAGTACTCATTTAAAACCAAAGAACTACTTCCAGCAGATGAATTCACACATCGAGAAATATTCCTCTCAATGTATCAAAGGTATAAAAATACACCAGCACATCACGTATCCTTTTTTCTCCTTTACGTTTCATGTTCTCTGAGCATAAGCGTTTGGCCGCCAAGCACCAGCGAAGCTTTGATGTTGCGTAATAGCATTTCAATGGCGCACCAAATTAAAAAGCTGGAAACTGTACAGTAAACAACCTTATATGCGTGTATGGAAATGTACTTCTCAAGTTTAGGGTGTGTGGAATGTACGAGTTTAAAGTCATATACAAACTGACAGAGGGGCGAGAAAATAATGAGCCAAGCGTCTCCTCTTCACTTAACTCAGTACCGTAAAATAACTCTCCTCTCGTCTTGAGGGAAACTGAGATCACATGCTCTTAATTCTCTCAGAACGTTGTCCATCGAATTACACTACGCAAACACTCAGCCCATCAAAATGATTGTTATCCCTCCTGTCACTTCTTTTCACCGACAGATGTTTGATTATCACACTGGGAGACATTAGCAGCCCCCCGCGCTAGCTCGCCAGTTGCTATCAGCTGATTTATAACACATATCAGAGCTAATTCCACCCACTTCCGCTCCTGTGCAGCTCCATCTGCAATGCTGATCGATCTGCCCTTTGTATCTCCATAAGCCAGCCTGCCGTGCACTAATAGAGGAGGTATAAACTTACTTTGTGACCTTAATAAAACCTTCTCTTTCTACTTTAGTCTGCAGCGGCCTCCTGAATCAAGCGGCTCAGCGGCATGTCCACATAAAAGCAAATATCCCTGACACTGTAAATCTGCCCGGCATCCAGAGCCACTCCTCTGACCGTCCTACAAGTTGTTCTCCCAGCTCAGACAGAGGCAGACGCACAGCGTGGAAGTGCACAGGTGGAAGGAGGATGAAATCATTTGAAAATGAGGCAAGGCTGAGGGGTGACATTGCAACTTCAATACAGGCTCAAGCATTCTTCAAGTGAAAGAAACGTTCCTTTCCAAAGCCGATGGTCATTTTGTTTCAAATAGAGTTCTTAGCGTGACGCACCACAGGGGGCGACCTACACAGACCACCCAAGGTCTCCAGATTTAGAAACTTTCTCATGTTAGTAAAAAAAAAATTGAACTGAAAGTTCCCTCATCCTGAAAGCATCGCAGAGCGTCCATGTTGTTGTCTACAACTGACTCCCAGCAGAGCACAGGAATGCAAACACCCTGGACTGGGTCGGGACTGAGGACCCCAAGTGTTCTGTGGGAACCACACCTCTTACCCAGCGTCCCCTGGGATTGACTCCGACCCCCCGGCTTCGTGAGGGAGGAGCTTACAAGGGGAGACCTGGGCGGACATGTTGTGGTGTTGATTCTATCTAGGTTCATGTGTCTCCACATTTTCTCCCTGCATGCATTGCTTGTTCCCGTCTCCTTTGAACACATATTGACAGCGTGCACACTGGGTTCTGTTTGTTAGCTTGCGGCTGCCGATATGTTTGGGTGACAGGTTGAGCTGAGTTGAGAGTGAGACTTTGACACGGACGCTTGACGGGATTCATCAGTCAGTGCATCATGACATCTCCTGACAGATGTTGGACTCAACCTGTGGCAAACACGACCGTGGCTGAAGCTGCACAGCCTGGAGCAAAGCATTGTGGGGGAATACAACCCTGAAATTGTTTCCTGGCCAGACACAAATAGACCCTGGAGTAAACAAAAGAAAAAATAAAACGACAGCTCCATTATTGAGCATGTTTCTGCTGATTATCTTTTTACAGCCAGAGGTGTTTATGCACACAAACACATAAACAACACCTACACGCACTCTCACTCTAATAATCCATTGTGTGCAATAACCAACGTGCCCTGATTAGAAATAATATAAATTGTCTGGCTAATTTATTGATTCGATTTGAGCACATACCTCAGCACATTTATCATTTTCAGCTGCTGATGTCTGAACATCTGAATCCTCCAGATTCCAGCTCCCCCTCAGTTGATTCAGCTTTCATGAC
Source organism: Pseudorhombus dupliciocellatus (assembly GCA_016785235.1). Lineage (NCBI taxonomy): Eukaryota > Metazoa > Chordata > Actinopteri > Pleuronectiformes > Paralichthyidae > Pseudorhombus > Pseudorhombus dupliciocellatus. Next base: position 1,270,125 of record JAFBJW010000126.1, on the reverse strand, counting down.
TCCACTGCAACACACTAAGCCCCGTGACTCATTTTTACAGAAGCTATAATAAAATGTATTATTGTTTTTTTCCCCTTTGGGTGTTGCTGCTGTCACCATGTGGTGGACTTTCAGCCATTTAATCACATTTAATCACTTTTTCTTTTGCAGTTTGAACTTTTCAAAAATAGTGTTTTTAGAATAAATACATAGGCTTTAAAGTATAGAGGGATTCTTGTTTTGATTTGGATAACTACGGGAAGGATTTCCCAAACCCCGTAAATAGTGGCAACAGAAACTAATTAAAGTTCTGGCCATCATTTTTAGGGTCGTAATAAGACCGTTCTCACCAAGGTTATCTATGACACATGGGAATAAGAGAGTTTCAGTGAAAACAGGGGTGGGGAACCTTTTTCCTAATAAGAGCCATTTCAATTTTTATAACATCCTTCGAGAGCCATACTGAATTATTGAGCTCATACATCACGCTGACCTCTCTAATGGGGCTGGAGGAGCTTCTCTACTTTGCTGCGTCTGATGTGAGATGGTAGCGATGATGCCATTCACCGCTGTTTTAAGCCAAAAAAACAGCTCACACAATAACCCATACAGGAGTTTTCTGTGTGCGTCAAACTGCAGCAGGACTCAAGCTGAGCAGAGCTCCTTGTCTCTCGGGGCTCCGAGAGTGAAAGTGAAATTTCACCAGTGTCCATGCGGCAGTTTTTCCACACCAACTGTCGCTTTTTCAACAATTACACTTTGTCCGATCGCAGCAGCTCTGCAGAGGCAGCCCTCCCTCATAGATTCTCCTTGTGAACAAGCTTTTCAGCATCTTATTACCACAGTTCATAACATCGACTCTGCCTAACAAGCAGCTTTCACAGTGTCGCATTCTGACAAACTCCGCTGAGCAGCCTTTACTTTATCAAAGAGCATTTGTCCTCGCCGCTCCTCCAGTTAGGCCTTGTGTTTCCAGCTGTAATGATGCTGGAGAATGGCGCGAGCGTGTTCCAGGAAACCAGCGACACGAAGGTTTTGTCTTTTACCTCAACAAAAAGAAACTTCTCTGAAAACGGTAAACATCCTGTCTGTATCCATTGTCTCCAGTCGTCATAGTGCTTGTTGGCGATGACAGGAGGCTTCTGTTTCCTTACCGTTACAGGTAATGAGAGAGTTTTACAAAGTATCTGGTTTAAAGTGAAGTTGGAAAACTTTCATTCTTACAGCAAGTTTTTAAAAGCCAATGTTTTTTTTTTTTAAAAATCACATTAAACTGAATTAGCTTCATTATTCAAGTAAAAAAAAAAAAAGGCTCTAATTCAGCGTAATATGAAACATTGCATAAACTAAAGAGCAGATAGTGCATAATAGCAGTCAGAGGGACAGGGGGACAGAGGCAGAGACTGACATCCTGGATGTCACATTCCAACAGCAGCAACGTTTTACCGAAGCACTCCAAGGCACCAATGTCTGTCTTTTTAGGTAACACAATCAATGTGGCTATTTGTAAAAAAGGCGAGTTATTATGAATATCACAGTTCCTGCAGTTGACGTTGTCAAAATGGCCATTAGCTGCACTTCAGCATAGCGGTGACCTGGACTCGATTCGAGGCGTTAAATATTCATGAGCGAGTGGAAGAGGAACACGCGGGAGCTGCTGTGCACACCGTGTGTGAACTGTGTCCACATGGCATGTTTGTGAATCATGCGTGTTCTGGTGTTTGGCTGCAGGAGACCTGTGTGCTAACACGTGTGCTAACACGAGGCGAAAACACACCGAGCGGCTGCTTCCTGTTAGCAGGAGACAGCTCTGAGCACAGCGCAGTGAAAACATGCATCAGCAGGCCGCTGCAGCTTCCAGGTAGCCCTGGGACTTCCAGGCCTGTTTAATATTGCAGATGCAGCATGTCTTTAGTTATGCTCTCTTTTCTATTGTCCCCCTCTGTCTCCTCCAATCCCTGTCCTCCCTCTGTTTAGTCTCTCCTCTACAATCCTTCATGTAAATACAGTATATTTTACGCTCCATCTTTTCAGTCACGTTCAGTTTCTCTCCTGCCGCTGCTGCTTGCTGCTCCACCTCGGCGCCACAGTTCAGACAGTGGGGAGATACAGTATTCCCAGAGGCAGCTACATGGAAATGGAAGCACCTATTTTTTTTTATTTTTTTTGTAGTGAGCTCCAAACTTTTCCATTTCTACTTATTTTGTCTTTAAAAGTCCACAGTGCCTCTGTGTGCTCGCTCTGGTATTTACCCAGAGTTCTTCAGGAGGGGGCAACGCACACTCGGGCGGCGTTTTGGAGGGAAAAGCAGAGTTGATTTGCATGTATTTGCATCTCATTAACACATCAAACCTGCTGACTTAAAAGGATCGCCTTGATTAGGGACATCTCCAAATTACTGTATGTCTGCTTCCTCACTGCTGTTTTCCTGTGTCCTCTCCCCAGCTCCTCTGCTGACTGTTGTTACTGAACACTTCCTGTCTGCGTGTTGTTGATCATCATTAGAGAAACAACGATAGAATATCTTCCTGTGACAACCTCCCTCCCTCTGTCTCGCTCTCTTATTCCTTCTCCTCTGCTACGCCTCTTGCTTTCGTCTTTGGCCGCAAGGCCACGGTCAGGTCTCGCTCTGTGACCGCAGGGCGTCACTGACAGGTTTGACAGACATCTAACACTGAGACTGTGTGTGTGTGTGAATACCAAAACATCATGTCACGTCACGACTGACTGTGAATGTGTATCGGCAGGATCTTTACTGCTGGTCTCTAACTCCGGATCAATGGTGTCGGTGGTTCATGTTACAATTCTCCTAAACATGAGCTGCCTGTGCGGCTGTTGGAATATAAATGTCTCCGCTGTATTTACATGACTGATTTATACGATGAGATGCACCTCAAAACCACGGTGGAAATGATCTTTACTAGCTTTTCCGCCTTTGCATTCACACTCAGTGCGGGGGAATCGCTCCTGGTCTTCAAATGCAATCATGCACGCCTTAAAACCAAATGGTAGTTCTTTTTCATCGCTGTAAAAATATTTTGATTATACAATTAAGTTTGTTCTTTTCTTCTGACACTTTAACATCCCCTTAAAACCCCACCGACCCACGAGGAAAACCAAAGGTGCACGACTGTACAAATCACATAGCTTTGTTTTAAATTGAGGTGGAGAACACAACGTGCATAAAATGCTCCCTGAGATAATATTATTTTGATGGAATCGAGGAAACCATAAAACCTGTTGTCCTGCAGGGTTTAAATGTCTGAGCCCTGAATAATTCAGTTTTCTTTCCCGCTGTTGACAGTGTGAAATCACCGAAGCCAGAAAGTGCACCTAATCACTTCGATGTTAATCACTTAAAATAAGAAGTAAAAGTGCATTTTCACGTGATTGCAGCTTTTAGTGTGCTGCAAAACATTTTTTTTACTGAGCGGCATGACGATCATCTCTTTGAGCAAATCATCCAAATTATGGCATGAAAAAAGGCCGAGAAGTAAAATGGTCGTCTTACTGTACTTTATCTAACGGCTTTAGGAGTTTTTCTTATCAAACGGTCTTTTAAAATCCGGCAGTGGGCATCGTCAGGGTCCAAGCGCCACAGGCTGCCAGGGTTATTCACAGGAAACCATCATTGTGATTAATGATCGTCATTCGTCCGTGCATTAGTTTTCATAACTGTGTTAAGTATGGCAATTATTTAAAAGCTTTCAGTGAATTTACCACCAGCGTCGCGCGGTTTTCCATTTCCTTCCGCATTGCGTCGGACCGTGTGTGTTGTTGTCCCTGTGTCAAACCAAGTGGAGGAGAAAACATGCGACAGCCTCTGGTGTGATGTGGAAGTTGTCACAACAACGTTTGAGGGATTCAGTCAATTACTTTCCCCAAATGAGCCTCGACAATGTTGTGTTTCTCTTAAGGAGCGCGTGTGTATGTTTGCTAAAGAGCACTAATTGGACGCTCTATGGTGATTTCCAAACAGAGTGAGCTAATGCAATTGCACAATTAAACATGCTGAGTCGCGCCAATTAAAGCTAAGAAAGACATCAATAACAATAAATGGGATGTTGAGAAGTTGGAGAGGCGAGGAAATGGTATCGAGAAAATTCACAATCGGGGGAAATCGCACACTAATCAGACATCAACGCTAATTTGTCTCTGCAACTGGAGCGCGAGTCTCCGTGGCCGCATACTGTAGTAAGCAGAAATCATGTTTATATGTAATGAATCAATTAGTAAATCTGCAATTGGTGCAGGTTACTGGTGCTTAGCTTAAGAAAATGCTCTCAACAAGTCCTCCAAACTCAACAACCACTCAGTTCTTCTGCCCGAGCCTCCTTAAGAGCCTTCTTTGTGTCGGTGTTTCATGAATGAATGAATGAAAATTCACCCCAGCCTCCTGTGTTCAATTTGTAGTTCAGTGGCTACATGACAGCGTCACAAATACACTAGTAAGCAGAAATCATGTTTATATGTAATGAATCAATTAGTAAATCTGCAATTGGTGCAGGTTACTGGTGCTTAGCTTAAGAAAATGCTCTCAACAAGTCCTCCAAACTCAACAACCACTCAGTTCTTCTGCCCGAGCCTCCTTAAGAGCCTTCTTTGTGTCGGTGTTTCAGTGGCTACATGACAGCGTCACAAATACACAGTACCTGTGTGCTCCTGCCAAAATGGCCGCAGTCTCTCGAGGGCTTGTTCAGTTAAATGCAGTTTGCCGATAAGGCAGACACTGTCTCACGGAACGACAAGGTGTCATCAAACTGAACAGATATAACCAGAGGCTGCAGTACGGTGTGTGCACCTGGATCCTGAGGGCTGGTCGTTATGAGCACAGTCAATATGTGAAGTTTGGTTTCCATCAACTAAACCAGAAGGTGCAGAACTTGTTTGTTGTGTATAATAAAAAGTAGAGAGAGTAATAATAATAATAATAATTAATAAACTAAAGGTTGATCCTTCTGTGTTGACACATGGACATGTTTTTAAGGGGAAAACATGAAGCACTCTCCATAACTCCCTGAATGATCTCCCAGAGACTCATGAATCCTTCATCGTGTGCTAATTACACCGGATCACAGTGACGTTTGACAGCCATCGCTCACGCTCCCTCATTCGCCACCGTTCCCTGATTTGTATTTGTCCTCCTCCCGCCTCGCTCTCCCCCTCAGCCTCTGTTTTCCATACCCTCGCTGAGTGCTCCCCTCTGCATCCTGGAGGATTCGCTCTCTGAGAGCGGCGCCTCCTCCTTCTTACGACGCGCAGTCTCTCATCGGTTTAATTTTCTCCCACCACGAGAGCATGCCACGGCATCAGTCTTGTTTATTATCGCCAGAGAGAGACGCCAGTGGAGCTCCCACTCATGTGGCTTTATCATCACACAGGTGGCGACGAGGGCAGAGAGAAAGAGAGAGTCAGAGAGGGGCGGGGGGGGGGAGAAAAACATGTTCTCCCGCTGTAATGGCAGCACAGCTTTACACTGTTCAGTTTACACACTCGAACACAAATGTGCACTTTAAAATTCTATATGGTGGCCATTTGACACACCTGCACCCCAGAGGCCTCCCCCTGTCAAGGTAAGTCCCTGCTGTCAGAAACAATAATGCACAGAAAGCACGTGTGCCTTCACTCTTCCTCACCCCGTCTCCTGGAGCGACAGGAGTGTGCTTTTCTCTGAGCGACTGCGTGTCGTCTTCTGATGGTCCAGAAGGGAAACGTCAAACACCTCAGTGAGTGACACTCTCCCACTCCTCGCTTTGAGCTCTCAGCTGGGCCTCCTCCGGCCTCATGGCGGACCAATGTCTCAGATTTCGGGACGTTCACAGGACAGGAAGCGGAGGTGTCGAGGTTAAAGCTGAAAATCAGATGCATCTTACAGCTTGTATCTAAATGCACATGAATGAATAGTTAGTTATATTCAGAATGAAGCTGAGTCAACAGCCGTCCAGCTGGGCAGTTTTCGCTTCCTGTGACGAGCGATGCTGCGAATCAAAACAACACTCATGCTCTGACGCATCTGGGTCACGGCTCGTGTTGTGAGCAGAACCTAAAAAGCACAATGGCCCATTGTGATGTTTTTTATATGAACTAGAGAACGCTGCGCGCATCAAAACCATAAACATCTTTTAAACATGCTTGTCGTGAGTTCAATCTGAATAACAAAGAGTAAAGCCTGCGTACTGGATGGCGATGCATTTACTGGAGGAGTGATTGAAAATGTGATTCATGTGAATCACATTTACACTTCATGCTTTTCTCCCAGGTTGATTCAGCTGCCTCCGTCTTTACTTGCTCCGCCTTTAATCATCTGGTTCAACAGCAGTTTAGATGCTTTTTTTTATTGCTGCTATCTTCCAATATCATGCATGCTTTATTCATCACTGGTCGGAGTGTGTGTGTGTGTGTTTCAGAAAAGCCCGAGGTCGACCAGCAAGAGTGTCCTCTTGTCTCTCTGGAGTCCAGAGAGACAAGATGGACAAAGGAGGAGGGTTTTAAAAGACGTGGTCTGTCGGGTCCTTCATATGAGGAACCATTAATATCTTTCTCAGACCAGCTCCCAGCTCTAGAATGGACTTAATTATCTTTAAAGTCATTTCTATTCCATGTATTTAAGATGAGCTCAGTTCATGTTTGTGCTCGTCAAGAAAATTACCTGAATGACAGTAACCCCCCCCCCCCAGTTATCTTTCAGTCATCTGGACTTTTCTCGTCCATGAAAAGATTTTATGCAAGTTGCTTTTGTGTTTAGTCGATTCAGAGGGCCTTTCAATTTAGTGGCAGGATGTGAAAATAAAAGGAGGAGGATGAAAAGCCGGGATATGAAGGATGCTACTGACGTGATTTTCATTTGAAGCCATCGGTAGAGAGACATTTTATGACTGTATTTTTTGAAATCGAGGCACCTCAGTAAACATCGCACTTCCTTTCAACTAAGCAATCAGCGCCGCTAATTCACTTTGCCTTCCATCGCTTCTATTCACGGACGTGCTGTGAATCCGTTCATTTCAGGTGCACTGTGCAGGGGGTGAAAAGTTGAGCCACATTACTCACTTTAAACCCTGCGGACAGTTGTCTCATTTCCTGCGGCAGCATTTCACAATTTGATTCGGGCGAGCGAGGCTCGGCTGCTGAGCTCTGCGACCTGTCACGCAGCAGGGGACGCCACCCCCGCTCGTTCCACACGCTGCACCGAGCTTTGCGTATTTGTCTCTGCCCTCCAGAGCGTCTGCGTGGGGGCCCCTGGCCTCATCGGCGGCAGATCTCCTCCGGACCCCCGTTACCTCCACCTGCCAGGTGGGATTGCCTTCCTATCAATCTGGAGCGGCGGCTCGACACAGAGCAACGAGACGGGCGCGGACCTCGCCTCTTGTTGCTAACAAGACGGACATGGGCCACCCTTTTCTGCCGTCCCCCCCTCCTAATCCCCCCCCAGCAGGAGGAATCAAATCATACACACGGCAAGAATCAAATCCATTGTTCCTCAGAATAAACAAACTGGGCTGAGTTATAGGAGGTACAGGAGCTGGATCCCTTTGGCTCTGAAGAGTGACTGAGGCAATTAGAAGATGGCGGATGTGTTAATCACAGAGCCGGAGCGAGGGGAAGTTCAGAGGGAAATGAGAATAAGAGAAAACAGGCAAATGAGGAAGGGAAGATATTTAAATGGACATAATTTGAACCACTACTTACAAAGGAAAAACTATTATTAGAGTTTGTGTTCGCACTGGGAGAGCTGGGAAAGTGATTAATCATATTCTGCATCACACACTTTACTAACTGAGCAGCTTGGCCTCTTGCCATGTTCTGAAAATATTATCTTAGCACGCTGACTAATTTACTGGTTAGCTGAGCACTAATGATTGACTGCCTGATTTTGCCCATGGCGCGTGTGTGAACCAGCAGTCTCTGTGACTCACATGCCCATCCCCACCCCCCCACCCCATGTCTCTGCACCCGTTGACAGCCCCCCCCGCCCCCCCCCCCCCCTGTCCCCCGTCCCCCCATGGTGAGCTCTGGGGGACGATCCTGTGCTGTTTTTACGGCCGGTCACACGCGGCCCTAGATGTTTGAGTTATGAGCGTTTGGGGAAAAAAATCGCTGCAGAGGGGATCAAGTTTCATGCAACAAATAAAAATGATTAATTCTGCGGCAAATAACGCAACAAACTGTCTCCATTTATCTCCATTAAACATCTGGATTGATCACACTTTTACAGCCTGATCCGTCTCAATTTGCTGGAAACACAACATGAATCAGATTTTACATTGATCCTGTGCCGGCGGTGAGATCGGCCTCTTATGTTGATGAAGATAAATGAGTGTGACGCAACATGTGAAATAAATCATAAAATATTCATATAGAATTTAACTCCAAACAAAAGTTGCAGTGGTTTCGTTTAATTGCGGAGTTTCAAGGTGTAGAATACGACTCTGAACTCCAAATGTTATGTTTGGAGCAAAGCGTTAAAATCACTTGATAGTTTTACGGCGGGATCCTGCCAGCTGTTCTTCAGCTCCACAGCGGACGCCGTATTGTTTGATGGTCCATGTCTTTCCTTTAGAAAACGCGTTGCCACACAATTAAGCAGCGAAGATCAACCTGGTGCACGCTGTCTTTTTTATTCTCCTCTGCGCCCCGGCACGCAGGCACGTTCACATGCATGGACGCGCAAGTTTGCCTGACACGGTGCCTTCAAGGCCGTCTCCGCGCTCTTCACAATCCTTCGCTGTTTAGCAGCTACGCTTGTCTGTGGATTATGTTGTCATGGCAACGGAAGTGAGCAGGGGGATAAGTCCGCCTACACCTCGGGTCTACTGCACTTCTTCTGCGATATATATATATGTGTACCGATATATATATATATATGTATATATATTAAGACATATACTACACACATGCACACACGCATGCACGCACACACACACGGATGTACACTGTAGCCCAGGGAGAGCACACTCTTTGAAAAACAGGTCAGGTGGAAGTCCCGCGGTCAGATTTTGGAAGAAGTTGTTCAGGGACTTAATTAGTAAATGGCCTCACATTTGAGGGCTGAGTGCCCATGAGCTCCACTCCCAAATCTGGGCCAACGAAGACACACACACACACACAGGAGGTGGCAACTCATGCATACACAAGATGGAATAAAACTGCATTTGGCTTCATTCTGAATACAAACGGAAATGTGTTTGAATGGAGTGTTTGATGGTAAAGTGGCGGCTTACGCTGAGAGCGGGTGTGATGTCTATTCTGGACGCGAATCTATAGGCATCCTTTGAAAATGCTGTAAACACTGTACAAGCAGCTGCCAACCACCTTGAAGCCATAAACCACGTTCCTCCGAGCCATCGCTCAGGTATCAAACACGAGCCACGCCCTGCACATTTAACAGACGTTTGGTGGCATCGACCTTCAAGTCGTTCCTTCATCAAACAGCAGCTTTTCTGAGCAAGGTCATGTGAGACAAGTTTCGTTTTGCTGACAAAACACCAACATACAGAATCCTTGAATTTTCTGAATGTTACTTAAACAGCGAAAGTCAAAAAGCCTCCAGCAGCGTCTCAGCACCAGCGACCAAATATAGCAGAGACAGGAACGTAACACAGGCTCCGCTGGGCGCCCTGAGCGGGGGAGGAGGAGGACACCAGGAAGAAGCAGAGGAAGGGAGAAGACAGAATCACTCACTTGCAGTGCTTGTGGGGCCCGCTGAGCGTCTCGATGACGAAGCATTCGCCGCCGTTCAGGCAGTACGCCAGGTCCTTTTCATGGCAGGGCTTGAAATGCTCCGAGTGCAGCGGAGGGACGGTCGGAGATGCTGCGGGACAAAGAAAGACAGCAAGCTCGTTAGTCATAATGAACTCTGCATGGATTTTGTGTCCACCAATCAGTGAACTCACTTTGGAGCACAACAATCATCACATCATCCTGCTGCAAGAAATTAACAGGAACCAGTTTCTCCCTCAGAGGCTCCTCGGTAACACTGCGACCGAGGAGCCACAACCAGACCCTCCACCCCAGGAGAAAACCACACGATTGTTTGTTCGGACCCTGTAGTGTCGCCAGCAGAAGATGGATGGAGGCTGGGTAATAATCTGTCCCACTGTGATTAATGCTGGCTGCAGTTGTCCCGCTGCAGAGTTTGACTCCTCTTAGCGATTCATCACAGCATGCATGGCTAATTCTGGACAGAGTGGGGATCTGCCCAGCGGATCGTAACCAAGGATCTCTGAATTTAACTGAGTATAAAGGGATCAGACTGAAAAGATCATGAAGATGGCTTCACCTCAGATATAATAATAATAATAATAATAATAATAATAATAATAATAATAATAATAATAATATTTAAATGCTGAATGTTTCCTTTGTTTTTCACAAATGCAGAATAACTCGGCTCAGGGCTCATTAGCCGATCCTGTTTTCTGAAGTAACAGGATGAACAGTCGCGAGCGAGAACTTTACGCTTCAGTAGCGATGAAAAAAAAATCAGTTTCACTCAGAGTGATTCATCCCTTAATGGCCTGTGGAAGATACATCCAAACAAATGAGCTGAAGACGTTTCAATCAGGAGATAAACAGAGATTAATAAGAAGACGCGTTTGGGGAGGGGACAGAAAGGTTCCTCGGCCGGTGAGTAATTCCACGACGGCCTCAGATCCTTTAATCAGCCGCATGAGGAATGAGTGTGGCCGGGCGGGGGGGTGAGTTACGAGATGCTGGGATATGATGCGGCTCTGAAACCCTGGGTAATTGGCCGATAAAAGAGCGGCCTCCGTGTGAGAGGGCGGGTCAGGTCGAGAGCCGAGTCAGCACTGAGGGGAGATTTTATTGGGTGAGGACGTCACATGGTTGGACGAGGTTAAAACAAACAGTCTGTGACTTTAAAATGCAAATACATCTGAAGCCACAGCTGCAGCACTATGTTACAGCCAACCACAAGATGGGGAGACAAGGGAGTCAAGGGGAATCGCATCATGGGAAATGTAGGATTCTGGAGCTTGAACCACACTCAGGTCAATAAAACTAGGTTCTGTTGATTATTGGGAATCCCTGAATAACTTTAGATAAATTAAATCACAAACATTAAAAGCAATATTAAAGTTAATCAGGATTCAAAGACGGTTGTGAAGGTTGATGTGACTCTGCCTCTCTCTCTCTCTCTCTGGCTACAGATGCTGCTTCTCAACAGGTTTAAAGGTCGTCGGCGTCAGGACAGTGACAGTCTGTTCCTGGTGAGGTGACATCGAGCAGGAAGGTGGAGAAAATGTAAACTCTGCGGAAAGGTGATGGACGAGCAGGAGTTTGATCTCTGCAGCTCGCTGACCTTCGGTTGATGAGCTGGTGTTGGGGATTTGAACCCATAAACAAGCGAACAGCTCTGTGTTAACGAGCAGAACAGACGGCGTACTAGTGAATCTTTTCACTTGATGTTTATTTCAAGGATCAAAAGCTCCCAGCGTGGATCACTAATCGCCTGTTGGAATAGTTCAGCCTATGAAGTGAAATACCAGATCAATTCTGCACTGGAGATGTTGACTTCTCGGAGGTTGACCCCATGACAATGACATTTAACAATTTGAGCGTATAAGAGCATGAACATGGATCCACACATCGCCCTGCTTAAAGCGCCAGCTTGTCGATCACATGGATTCACAAGGACACGACGCGGCGAGTTTCCTTCTCTGTGCAGCCGCGAAATAGAAAGATAAATCTCACAATGGATGAAGAGGGACTCCATGATTCAACCGCTGCAGCATCGTGTGTCCTGACATGACCCCCTGAGTTCGTAGTGCCACGTATTCTGCTCACAGACTCACAGGCCAAGGCTAAGATCACCAGGTGTCATTCTTTGCACTGGCTCTGCAACACTACATGTTCTTTTTTTTTCTGCCTGGAACATAAAAGGCTTCCCCCTTAGACACGATTTCATACTTGGGCCGAGCTGTGCTGTTTGACAGAAGCGCCATTTGTCGTCCTCTCCCTTTGTTTTGTCTTGACGCAGTTGTCACAGTTCACTGTCGGTTGTTTAGCTGCACACTCGTCGGCCGTCACCTCAGACGCCGTGCGCAGTTTAACGGAGGACGCCAGAGTCAAATGAAAGTATAATTTCAGTCAGCTGAACATCTCACTGCCAGTTTGAAAACGTTCGCTCACAGAAAGCAGACGTCAATCAGGGCAGGAGAAAACAGTCCAATTTACTCTGCCACGCTGTGAGGGGAGAACATGGGATCAATAAACCATCAGGCGCTGGATAACACAACCCTGCACTTCAAAATCCTTCCCCTCCATCGTCCTTTCACCTTCTTTTCATCTCGCTCCTTTTAACACGAGCAGGAGTAGGCACGGAGAGGAACCTGCTGATTTTTGACTTTGCATCAAGGCACCGCTCGGTTGTAGCGGTTAAAAGGCAGCAGCCATTTTATGTTCACGTTTTAATGATAAAGAAGATCAAGCAGAACCTTTCTGAACTTCAAACATTGATAATGACGCGTCTGGGCCACTCAGAGCTGGGGGAGAGCAGGAGATCAACGCTGACGTTAATCCAATCGCCAGCGGGGGCAGGTGGGGCTGGATTCATGAGTCAATCTCTTGTTTGGACACAAATCAACCACTGGTGTCTCCGTCCTCCAGAGACATGTCCTGAATGTCCTGACCAGGTCCAAGTTGGATCACAGAGCCACTGGCTGGGACTGGATGAATACGAGTTGAGTGGCTCGGGTTCGAGGGAGTGTGTGTGACAACAGTGGGTTCAGCAAATGAATTATCCGGTAATTCAAATATTGAATTTAAATGACGAAGGACAGCACACGTCCAGATTAAAGCGACTCCTCTAAGATTCTCCGGTTGATGCTCATTCACCTGTGCTGCAACCCCAGTGGATTCTGGGAGGATATTTTCACAGCTCTTGTTGGTCAATGTGCAGTTGTTCTTCTGAAACACTAAAAACTGCTTCAGATGGAGCTTCTCTCTCTCTCTTAGTGTTGCCCAACGCAAGAAACTATGGTGAAGCCCATTTCCAATCACGTTTCATCAAGTGCTGACAATCACCAATGATTAGCCAATAATCAGGGGAAGTGAAGTGTTGATGTGGTGATTGTGCTACGCTGACACACATCTCTACGTCTGCGTGTGCAGGGGCCCCTCCACCAGGGGCCAGTTACCATGTGAGGGCTGCAGAGGAAGGAGGAGCTAATCCAATCTGACTCTGGGCGAGAACACACACCGGAGGCGTCGTCAGCATTTCACCGAGCCACACACACACACACACACACACACTCATTCACAGCTTCAGTGAATTTAGAGTCTGCAATTAACCTGACCTCAATCTGCCACACACACACACACACACACACCACCAGCCTTCTTTATGAATTCAATTTCAGGGAGAGGTTCTGGCCAGGAGAAGAAAGTCTGAGGTCAGGACTCTGCAGACCTTTCAAGTTCCACCGAATGTTTCCCCTCTTTGTGCACGGGAGGACAAACACGGGAACTTCGGCTGCAAAGTTGAAAGTGCACCACCAAATCCAATTACTGTGCGGCAGCATCAAGATCTGCCTTTTTGGGATCTGAGGGCCCAAACAGATCAAAACAGCTGCACATCAAAGGCAACCAAACACGTGTGAACAAGATGCTCAACACCTTCAGCCCTGCCGTTCAGATAAAACCCTGTAAGACATAAAGGCACGTTAGTATTCGTCACACAGTCGGGACTCGTGGAATCCTTGTGTGGATACAGGAGAGCAGCTCCAGAACTAATACCCGGTGAATGAGCTCCAGATTAAACTTCACCTGAGCTTCAGTGCATCGTCTGGAGCGGCTGTCCTCACCTGACGGCAGGTGCAGCTGCAGCATGTTAACTGGAGCGGAGGAAAACTTTCTCCCCAAATTAACCAACTCGTCTCAGGCTGTGTTTGGTGACGAGTGAGACCCGAGTTAATTGAAGGAGAGAAATAATTGGAGGTGACATGTCCCCCTTGGCATGGTCATTTAATGGGCTAAAGCTCGGTGTCATTCCCTGAGCTGTGCAGATTTCAGTCGCCAGCTCCTATAATTGCATTTCATGCATTTTGGTGGAATTTCGGCAGAATGAATAATATGAAGAGTATGAATGACAGCGGCTGCAGTCTGCGCCTGTGACGTGATAATGATAACTGCACGTGATATTTACAGGTCAGGTGACACAGCTAAAGCAGACGATCTGTTATTTATTTATTGTGTATTGATTGGCAGCAGACGGAGCCATCTGAACAATGAAGCATCGGGTGGCTCATCCAGAACATCTGCAGTTCACTGTCTCACCTCCAGAGATAACACAAATATAACTTTGCAGTTTAATTCTTCAATAAATAACATGATTCAGCACTGGTGTTTAGGTGAAAACAAACAAACAAAAAAAAGATCCTAAAAATACCAATGCAGTTATTGGAAAGGGTAGAGTTGTGTTATATTTTCATTCCTTTCACGAAGGACGCTGCTTTTTCTGAGCAACAACAAACCCAACCTTGAATCGTAGCATTTATCCAGAGCATTTAAAGGATTCCACAAGCTTCCATCATGCCTGCCAGTTAAATACTTCTGGTCCACTTCACTCAGTTTGGAGGCTCCCTAATCAAAAAGGACTTTTCAGAGGCACTCGCTCGGCAAACAATCCCTCCACACATAAAGGTCAACCAGCACACATTCCCTCCTCCGTTCATTTTTTTTAACAACACTTATTTCCCCAGAAACATTTTGAGTGTGGCTCCCCATCGCAACACCCAGGTCACTGGCAATTTCCGTATTTCTCCCCAGCAGGAGCAACTCCTCCTCCTCCTCCTCCTCCTCTCCAGAGGAACAAGGGAGGGAATCGACAGCACACATCTGCAGGAGGTCACATGATGTGTGAGTGACAACAGCACCAAATGATAAACGCACATTCAATCATGCCATTAAACGAATCTAAACTCTTCTTATGTTGGTTTTTATCAGACACATTGTTTCGAATCTCTTAGATGAAAAATAATCCCGTTGCGTCTCAGATTCACCTCCTCGTCCCCGAGAGGAGCCGCAGCTGTCTGTGTGAGGCAGGGTGTAGCGGCGGCGACAGACACATGGTGCGTACGGTGGGGTGAGGATATCATTACTGCACAGCATGATCCAATAAAGATAACGGCACCGCGCCCTCCCGCTCGCCCACCCGTTCCCTCCCTCTCTTGTCTCAGCCGCACTCTTCTACAGCTGTCCAATAAATATCCGGCAAATCACCTGCACTGATACCGAGTTTCTTTTGAGATAAGAGCGCCGGTGTTGGGCTGTATTTTAGAATCCTTCCATAGGAGACGAGTTAATAAAAACAAAAAGACAGATATGAAAAAAAGGTAAAGCATTAAAGAATTCCAGGAATTATTCAGGGGTTTAAGGGTTTGGATGAGTGGATTCGCAGGCGAGGCAGCCGTGTGATCTCTTTGTCTTCACGCCATGCTGAGAGACGTGTCTCTCCCACCAAGCCCTGTATTCAGATCAATGAGAGACGGACAGCGTGGCCTAACTGGTCAATAGAGCGAGGGATGGGTGGATGAGAGGCGAAAGCAAACATCGGTGGGGCGGTGAGGGAGAGAGGAGGAGAGTGAGGAGATGGAATTAATGGGAATCATCTTTCCTGTAAAGTGAACAAGCTGGAAAACACAATCTAATGCTTGTGTATGTTTTCATAGGTATGTGCACGTGAGCATGTGTGTGTGTGTGTGTGTGTGTGTGTGTGTGTGCACTCAGGGGTGTTGCACAGAGGCAGCAGAGCTAAGCCATGGCAGCCACTGCATTGCAGCTACTTGGCGTGGCGTGGCATGGCACAGATAGACGTGTGTGAACAGGCCTCCCCGCTCCGACTGCACAGCCAAACAAAGCAAAATGGCAGCCAGTCAAGATAGCTCCGCAGTCAACAACGGGCTAATCATGGAAATCTGATACTAGCTGTTTTTTGTTTGTTTTTTGTTTTTTGTTTTTTTGTTGCCCACATAAACACACCCCGGTGGCTCGTTTTAAACACACCTGCTCGGCGCTGATAGGCCCGCGACCACCGCTAATCTGTCCGTGTGTCAGTGGGCCCGGCCAGGCCCGTAAAGTCCCTCCACTTCTTCCTGTTCTCCTCACAGAGTGTGTGCCCAGGATACCTCCAGGGTTCGCCAAATAAATAGCGGCGAGTATCAGGCCTCATCCCCTCCCCTGGCCATCTGGCTCTATAGTGGAGAAATTCATTACTCTCCAGGTGATAGCTCCAGCTACACTTTCTCTGGATTGGCTTTGTGTCCCTGCAGGCTGCATTCTGACACTGCAGATTATAATCACCGACCGGCTGCTAATGTGAATGCTGCTGCTGCTCATACTAATAATTCCTGTGCCGCTTTTATTATGACTTCCAACGTCTCCAGAGCAGAGTCACGATTCTGCTTCTGCGGGACGCTGCTGATGAAACGGTTCCTCCCGCCCTGGTTAAAAAGTCAGAGTGGAAGAAAATCCAAGGAACTTTCTTTGCTTTCAGAACTCGGCTTGTTTTTGAAACAGCGTGTCCAGGATTTGGAATGTGTGCTCGTCAGCCGTATTCATTATTCATCACGGCTAAACTGCGTTTTTTGCAAAGTGCTATGAAAGTAAAGGTTACTGGCTTAAGTTTCTAACATTCATGATTAATTTAGCTCCTTCACCTCCTCAGTAATTGTTACAGGATGACGGCTCTCGTCGATGAAAGCCTCATCACACATGCAGGGCTGGGTGGTATCCAGGTCAAGTGACTCTCAGCAACACTTTATTCTGCAGACGAAGACACTTCCAAATCAGACAACATTGTGCTCTACATCATTTTGAATAATTTTTTTTTTTTTTGTCTTCGCTCACTTACTCACAGTAATTTCTCCTTTTTAAATTTCAGAAAGCAGATGAAGTCAGACCTTATCCTGAAAGACGGAAGTCGCGCCCAGAGGTTCCTCTGGGTCTCATGAGCGATGTCTTGCAGTTTGTTAATGTGGCTCATGCATATCAGAATGACCTGCAGCCTCAACCCCGTGAACGCCAGCGCAGCTGTCCCTTCTGGATCCTGTAGCCTTTAGCTTTCCATTTCTAGAGATAATTGCTGCATTCCCTCATTAAAATACATTCAAACGTATGCAGCATTAGCCCGCGCTGATCTATTGACCAAGCCCTGTCCAGGTGAACGTCCACACTGCACTGTCCCCTGGGACACAAAGCTAGAACATGGCATAACATAGTCCCACAGCAGCAGCTGCGGTCCCTGCATCCAGCGCTCCATCACTGGATTTTCCAGCGGCTCAGTCACACAGCAGCAATATCTCTTGATCATGTCAGCCGGCAGTACAAGAGGCAGTATACGTATAATAAGACTATCTATATGTTGGCACAGCCCATTCCTCGGTCCTATCTGACAGCTTAATCTCAATAATGTTCACATTTATTTACTGAACTCTTTACATCCAGGATGTGGCCACATTTCACACTCTTTGACCGTGGCAGCCGGTAGTAAAATACTTGGTTTAATCCCTGTGGTTGGAAATAACTAGCCCTGTCTCATACATTTGTTATTTCCTCTGTTTAGATGCAGCAGCAGGTGATGCTCTATTCACCACAGAGCCATAAAGCGTTCTCTGTCTGTAGGTTATGGGTTTATGGATTATAACGAGTCAGAGGCAGGTTAAACTTGTGTCTTTTCACTTTTACATTATGTCTTTAATCGGGTTGGAACAAGTGTAAACGTAATCTAGGATCCTGACTGAGAAGTCTTGCGCAGATGAACCACGTTCATACATTTGGAAATCAAAGTTCAATCAGGTCTTTAATCAAGATGTATTTCAGCACCGTCACTGTTGGAACTTCTGACTCGATTCCATTGGACATTCACGCTCAGTTGATAAAATGGAAAGGTCACTGCTCCCAAGTGACTCAGAGAAAATCCAAAGTATTGATCCTGTGACGCACCCGATGGACCATAGGAATTCATGCCCACGGTGCAACGTGAAAATACAGTCAGAGAACGGGAGCATGGAGTGTTCCACCACAGGTTTGAGTTTTTCCACCACATCAGCAACTATGATCCGTGCGGGGTCCCTGCGAGCGGACCACTTAACCTGCGCTTTGCGCAGTGGAGCTGCAGAGGAGCGATGAGGCTGCTCAGGGCAGTGCGAGGTTGGGAAGCTGCCTGATGCTGAGAGGGAGCAGCTGCGTTCAGCAAAGTCTTTTCATAAAAGGTCATCAAGATGCCTCTCTCACAGCGAAAGGCTTTTTCGATTAAAACAAACTTGGTATCTGCCCTTCGCATCGGGCCCGAGCGCTCCTCTGTGTCGTACTGATGCTTTGTGCGTTCAACATTTACCTCAGGGACGAGACAGTTATTTCTGTTCTCACAACAAGTTTCTCTCTTTCTTCTCGAAGAGAAAGCATAGTTTGAGAGTCCTTAAAATCTATTCATGCAGCTACTTTTTCAACCTCGTCTCCGAGACCATCAAAAGACAGACCGTGCCCCTGGTGCACACAGTCCTCATCTAAACCATTCGGAACATCTGTAGCTCTACATGCAGCCTTCTCAGAGTGAATACAGGACCCCCCCCACCCCCACCCCACCCTCCCATACACACACCACCCTGCTTACATGGGATGGAGAGTGAGTTTCTTAATTAAGTTGAGAAGAAGAAGCTATTACTTTTGGGACAGACTCGATTGTCCTCGCTCCGTGGCACCAATGGCTCTGGGCTTTAGTCACATCATACAGGAAGAGATAGAGAGGGGGTGGGACAACAACTAGTTGTCTCTGCAGGACATTGTGGAGTGGACGTGGTCTTTGAGGGACTCTGTTTATTGGACGATGTGTTTTCAGCTGCCCCCCCCCCCCCCCCCCCCCCCCCCCCCCCCCCCCCCCCCCCCACACACACCACCCTGCTTACATGGGATGGAGAGTGAGTTTCTTAATCAAGTTGAGAAGAAGAAGCTATTACTTTTGGGACAGACTCGATTGTCCTCGCTCCGTGGCACCAATGGCTCTGGGCTTTAGTCACATCATACAGGAAGAGATAGAGAGGGGGTGGGACAACAATTAGTTGTCTCTGCAGGACATTGTGGAGTGGACGTGGTCTTTGAGGGACTCTGTTTATTGGACGATGTGTTTTCAGCTGCACGTGCTATTTCATAGTTTGCAGAGCTGATTCAGATGATGTGTGTTCTGTTTGTGCGGAGCGCTGTGATTGGTCGACCTCTGATGTCAACATCTATAAAATCCTCTCTGACTAAACTTCTGCCTGAACTGAGCCACAAAGAGGCGCATGAACTTTACCTGATTATTTCCAGTCTGAGCTACTTCGGCTGTTTCTTTTTGCACATCCAGGATCACTAATTAATTTGCAAAGTGAAAACGGGGTTTGATGCATGGCTCCAAGTTTATTCTGCTGCCTTTAGCTTGGTAAAGAATGCAGTGTGAATCACCCTGCATGCTCTGCATTTACATAACGCATATGTTTGGTGTCTTGTTTACTTGTCCTGTTTACATGTTCCAGAATGTGCAATTACGATTATTTTTATGAAACATGCACCATCTCAGCAATAACGCCTGGAGCAAGAAACCTCAAGTACAAACTGAAGGCAATAAAAACAACTGCGTGAACATTCCTCCGAACCCAGCACAGCACATGACTCGTGGGTTCATTCCTGAAGTTTGCTCGCTCGCCGCGGATTGTTCCCGTCCTTCAAAGTGCATAACGCCAAAATCAGAATGGCTCGGCTTTCATCAGAAAAGCTTTACACTTGAAACAGGCTTTCAGCTGTCGTTAAGCAACGGCAAAACACAACCAGCGCTTCCCTTTAGAACCTGCAGCTAACACTTGGAATCCCATCAGACACAGCTGCACACAGTGCATGTCTGGGTCACTGAGAGGCCACAGGGAGCTAGAAAGGTTTATTTAGTGCTGGAGGAACAGGAAAGTAGCAACATTCAGCTTTTATACTGGGATTGTCTGAGCTAACAGGACACTACTTATCTCATTCATCCAGGTGCTGTGCAATGCTCAGTGTTTCGTGTGTGTGCGGGGCACATTTGCATTGATATCAACAGGTTGATTTTGACAATAAACACGACTCATCACATCTGCAAAGCTTGATTTGGAGTTTCCTCTGAGCCTCGCGCTGAGCCGAGGCCGGAGTAAAAACAAACATGACAGCGAGTAAATCTGTTTTCCACGGAGCCAAAATTCTATAAAATCCACCACACCCTGCTCGCAAACACAGCAACACAATATTGCAGCCTGAGGGCGAAATAAAATATATCCAAGCACAGTGAAATAAACGCAGCAGCAGCCAGTCCCCCCTCATATCTCAGAGCAGGTAGAAAGTTGAGCTTCCGTCTCTGTCTGCATTTCTTATTTCTTCTTCTCGTCTCAATTTCTCGCAACTTGTTTCTTTATTTAACCCTTGGTCTCTATCTCTCTCTGTCTCCCTGTCCATCTATCATTCATTTGCTCTGTATATTTACTCTTCCTCCTGTTCGCTACTCTCCCTCGCTCTCACTTTCTCCCGAACAGAATTATAAATCAACAAGCAGAGACGCCCAGAGCCCACACACACACACACACACAATCAATACAAATAAGAGCAGGGGAGCGATGTGACAGCAGCCCAATGTGTGCATGAGTCTATGAGACATATTTACTCGCTCTCTGCTGCCCTGAAGACTCCCGGCTCCCATGTCTGAGCATGTTGTTGTTTTGTGTCCGTAGGTCATGGAAAAGCACGTGGTGATGGCTCTTCCTCCGTTCTTTCAGAGTTCAGAGTTCAAAACCACCACAAAGAACTAAACCGATTTTTAATGTCCCGGCTGCAGTTTCCATTTTGTAAAAGCAGCGGCATCTTTGTGAATGAGCGACAGATGCGTCATCTTAATTCAGGCCATAAAATTCACTGAAGCAACGGGTTGGCAGCGCGGCCGCTCGGTGTGGTCAGACAACAGGCAGATGTCATTTTAAGTACACTTACAGGAAGTAGGTCGTTCAGATGCAGCACGACGCACAGTTTTATAGCCACAACAGCCATTTCAAATTGTTGTTAACAAGGTTTGGGAGTTTGGAGAGCGGCTGAGTCACGGTATCATCTCCACTTCTGCTGATTGGCCTGTTGAGCCTCGTCGAGTGAGTCTGTAGGACGACGCTTCACAAGTGAAGAGCCGCACAGAGGGAACAGCAGTCAGGAGTCAGAGCGCATTGACCTACGATGACAAACTGTCGCCACGTCTTCCTCGCTCCCTTCGTCTCACTTTCCCTCTGTCGCCTCCCTCCATACCTCCCTGTCCGTCTTTGTCTGCCACTCTCCTGAAGCCTCGTCTCTCTGCGTCTGTCACAGCCTGTCGATACGTCTTCCTTCATCAGCTGCTTTTGGCAAACTCTCTGCACTCCATGCCACGTCCCTCCCTCCTCCTCTGTTTTCCAGCCATCCCTGCAAACCCAATAAACGCCCTCGACTCCGCGAGGAGCGCTCAACTTCCTGCTTTATCGCCCTGACTGCAGCCACACGCGCAAAATGATTAAATTAATGACCTATGCAGGGCTATCAGTGTATACAAATATCACCTGATACTCCCCAATCCTCCTCCTCCTCTGTCTTTACATATGTTAATGCGGGAGTGTGGAGAAAAAGAACAACAAACACGCACACACCTTTGCTCCCAGCCAGCGAAGGGAGGAGCCAGGTGGAGGAGATCCATCACGGTGACAGAGGCGTGTAGGGGTGCCGCAGCCAGCAGAACAGCCGTGTGTGGCTGTGTCCTTGCCTTTGCAGTCGACCTTGCCCGTCACTCAGTCACACAGGCACGATTAACATATGCTGATCAGGGGGCGCGATATTATCATGACAAAGAAGGAGAAGAAGACGACTCGGGCGTCGTCACATGAGAACTCCTCCCATATAAATGAGAAAATTATTGGAGCTTTAACGAAAGATGATCAGAGCAACACAACTAGTTTAGCTCAGGTTCAAACGCTCCTGCAGAAAGCCAAACACAACGCTGCTGTGCATTGGTGGACAAGGAAGAAGCAAGCAGTCCTTTATTCTGAAAGGCCAAACTCACACCCAGCTTTGAGGATTACTACAGAATGGATTTTGTATAATCAGACTCATCCATGTTCTTCCCTGTTCAAACATCCAGTGGATGGACTGAAAGTCGTCCCTGTGGTGCGTCGCCCAGGACGTGAAGTGGTCCTGTCCTCCCCTCAGGCAGCAGAGTGTTAAAGACCAGATTACCTGTAAAATATTGACCTGCTCCAGTTCTAGAAAGGTTAATGAGGAAATTCAACGGGCAGATTGTCACGGCAGCAGCTTCACCGTGGCAGCGCATCAATGCAGATTGACTGACTTTGCTCACCCCCGACCCCAAAGCGAGGGATTCCGGACACGCTTATCCGATGGGATGGGGCCGCAATGGAGGGTGGATGGGATCTCAACCCAGAACACTTCAGACCATCCTCTGGGTCTCTGTGTCTCAGTGGATTCCACCTGCTCTCCCCAACCTCATCATCAACAGATAGGCCTCACTTTCTATCCTCTACGAGAGTCAGGTTTTCTCAGGTCAACATGAGTCGAAGGTACAGCAGAGAGCAGAGACGTGTCCACTAAGGGCATGAGCGCAAACTCTTACACTCAAGGGCACAGTGTGTGACGCAGTGATGCTCGAGAGACGCGGGGATGGTTATGGATTCAAAAGACATTTCCTCAAGAAATCAAATCACACACGAACAGTTTAGCGGATATCGGTGTCAAACATCTTGACAGGGGACGCATCCCGCTGTGAGGAGGAGCGGTGCCACAGATTTCCACAGCGAAACAATTCAGGTGTGTTTGATTTGCATGAAGCCCCCCCCCCGACAGCACGGAGCAGATCGTTTCAGAGGCCTCTGCTTGCTCGTGTGGAAAATGACTGTTAGAAACTTCACATCGAGAAGCAAAGTAAACATGCGGGCATCGACCCATTACCTTTTCATTGGGGGATTTTCATGCTCCCTCCCTCTCAGCGCTGAAGTAGAGGTATCATTCATCTCATATTTTCTGGAATATTGTGCTTTTGGAGCGTAACTGATTTCTGAAGAGAATTTGAGTCCCATTGCTCCAGCGCTGTCTCTCAGGATCTCACTTCTATCTTCCCAAATAAATAAGAGATGAGACGGGATTGGTATTATTTGTAAAGGAGGGGGGACAGAGATGGATAGATGACAGATAAATAAAATAGGAGCTTGACACATCGGTACATTGGCCTGTCTGCTCTGAGCAGAATAAAGAGACAATCAAAATATCTGGTTGAGTATTTTTAAAGGACAAATCCTTCAGACACGGGAGGAATGCCCAGGATTAGAAACACAATTGTTTTATTTAACTTTTTTAAAAGTGAAGGTTGAGCTTTTGTGCAAATATGTGACACACACACACACACACTCTGACGAGAACACAAAGAGAAAGTGTAATAATAATAACAATCCCCAGCATTCATTCATTCTAAAACCATTGAAAGCCAAGTACAGCTGTTTATCCAGAGCAGAGTGGTGCGGATTCTGTTTGACTTTGATCATAATTAACGCTCAGTTGTTTCTCCTCTAAGCAGCCATGATTGATTTCCTCTATCTACCCTCCTCACACTCTGACTTAAATAAATGAGCCTTAGGATGATAGAGGGATTGGATTCAAGAGCAACAGTAGAAAGATGAGGAGATGGGGGAGCGTCGATCCGTGGTCAGAGGCAGCATCTCGGAAAGACCCTGAGAGCCACATACGTGTCGGAGGAAAATGACATGTGCAGGCGTGTGGATGGAAGTATGGAGGATGAAGGGGGGGGTGAATCATATTTGTGGTTTTCTCAGAAGTCAAAGCCCCCGAGCAGGACTGGAAGAAGCGCTCAATGGCCATTGGCAGCACGTTGAAATAATCTAAAATTAATTGTGTCTGTTTGCAGCTTTCTCCGAGGATCCGGGTCGAGGCCGAAAGGCTGCGCACGCAAGTGTGCCGGGATCGATGGCCGGAGCCCTGAGATGTGTTTGCTGTATTTTGCTGATCCGTTTGATAAGCTGGTCAATAATCAGCAGTGTGCTTCTCATGCCTGGACGGGCCTCTAAATCTTCATCTAATAGAATCTGAAATGTGTTTGCGACCCGGCATTAGCCTGATTGCGATGGGAGAGAGGGTTGCTGGATGATTTAGGGAAAATCATTGCAGCAAATGAGTTGACAGGTGCAAGAGTTTTGAGTTTGCCAGCAGAGTCAGCAGCATTCCCCTGAATCCCGATTGCCTGGTGAAAGCAGTCAGAGAGTAAAGACGACCAAAGACAAAAAGAAACTAGAACAAACAGAAGTCCAGATGACTCGGACGACTCGGACGACCCCCCCCGACTTTGCCTCCCAGATAAAACTTCCTCCCTCTGTTGTGGCGTCTCCCTGCTTCGATCTTCTGGTAAACATCGCCTCTTTTTTGAATCTGATCTTTTTAAGCTGCTGGGATATTTGCAGCAGTCCCTGTAAACACTTTAAAATCAAAAATGCGCCGCCCCTGTGGCCAGGGCTGTTTGCATATGTTAAATATATTATGATTCTTTGAATCCCGCCATTATTTCGATCAGTATTTGCGATTTCATTCTATCGACTTGTTCCTGTTCCATTTCATTGCATAATATCAACCTGCTGCAGTGTTTAAAAAAGCAGTTTGCTGCCAATGAACAGCTCAGCAGTCTGAAGACGCCCAGGTCATTGACAGATGAACAGCACTCAATAGGCACGGTGCAAGACTTGACTTGTCTGGATGTGATGAGCCCCGTGATCACAACCCTCCCTCTAAAGAGGCGAGCCGGCCATCCAGAGCCCAGAGGGACACTTGGCAGAACACGGTTTTCCAAAAGCCAGACAGGAACTGAGCTGAGAGAAAACACACATCACAACAGGAGGCAGGATTTGAACCTGTACAAACCGTGAGGATGCTCTGCTCCCAGCATCCAGTGACAGCTGAGCCCATGAGGGACGACCATGAAAGCAGCCGCAGAGATGTGTGATGCCTGTTTGCGAGAGCGTGCCGCTTTGAAATCCTAAATCCCCCCATGAAATATAAAAAAAATAACTAAAAGTTTAATTTGTAACACGGGCATTTACATGAACTCCAACCCAGGAAAGTGAGAGCGTCAATCCCCCCAGTGGAGTGTTTACTCACTGCGCCTGTGAAGTACAAAGGGAAGCTATAAACATGACAGCCATTGTATCGCGTTTACCTTCCTCTCATGAGCTGAGCTTCAGGATCCTCAAGAAAGGAGCCAACAACAGCAATATATTTCACACAAAAACACATTTGGAAATGAGTTCAGTCTTTTTTTTTGGGGGGGGGGGGGGGGGGGGGGGGGCTGTGACTCCCTGAGCGTTCTCCTGCTCTCAGCTACCAGCTCCTGAGGTGTGCAGGCGTTTTGCTGTGTTTACGTGCTTTGAATTCATCATCTGGAAAAAAAACAGCAGTGTGTGTGTTGTTGTTTCTGAAATAAAAAAAAAAAATACAAATAAACAACACATTGCTGCCAGAGAGCAAAACCATGGTACGCGTGTGACAGACAGGCAGCTGACACGAGAGGCTTCAGTTTAAAGCGAAACAATATTCATGAAGATGAATATACTATACTCATAAACTCATGAATTTCATTTTCTATTCCCCAGTGAAAACTTCTTGGAGCTTTATATTCAGGGGAGTCATTTCTGAGCGGAGCTCCTCAGGGTGGAGGTGTGTGCTCTGTCTTAACTCTGTTTCAGCCTCCAATGAAACCGGCACAGCGCCAACTGTTCCGGCTCAGCACTCAGGAGCCGTTGCGGCCCAGGCTGAAGATACGTGGTCTGAACATCATCAGGTGATCGGAGACACAGCGACGTCAAATCCACGCTTTTGTCTCTGTGGTTCTGCGAGGAGGTGGGAGACGTGACATTTGTGTAAAGGGGCCACACCTGCTCAGATTCCAGCAGCAAGAAACAGCAGGTAAATAATGAAGGAGCCGCTCAATCACAACAAACAAACAAACCGCACACTGGCACACATACACACACTCACATACGCTCACAGACACAGCGTCACTGAATCTGCTGCAGTGAAGCAAACTGTTTAGTCATCTGTGAACCCTCATCTAAATTGAACTTGTAATTAAATATTTACTGCTTCCGAGGAGCTCTCAGCAGCAACGCTAGCGATTCTGCGCCACATGAAACAAACAGCATTTTTAATCTCTGTGTGTGTTTGTAATTATAAATTTAAGTTGCCCCAACAGATTGAATTGTAGAAAGTTCCCCGGTGAAGTTTACGTGATTTTATGTGAAATTCACCATCTCTTGTGTTATATTCTACTCAGGCCAGTGGAGCATGACTGGACATTTTCTACTACTAGTACAACTAAATATATTTGATTTCTCAGACCATCAGCAAAGTTTGGTTTTATCTGTGGGAACTCATCTTCATCTATTTTATCATTGTGTTTGTTTTTCACTTCCACAAATTTCTCATCTTCGTCTCGAGCTCTGTGCAAATTTCAATTTTTTTGTCCACTTTTTTTTTTTTTTTTTTTTATTCATCCATCCTTGTCTCCATTAATTCTTATTTACACTGGCTCGTTTACCAGTCCCCTGAAATTTCAATTTATTTGTCCACTTTTTTTTTTTTTTTTTTTTATTCATCCATCCTTGTCTCCATTAATTCTTATTTACACTGGCTCGTTTACCAGTCCCCTGCCTGAAACAGACATCATTCTCACACACCATCCGTCTTCTGTCCCTCACGTCCACAAACAAGCTTGCTCCGAAAATCGAACTGCTTCATATTTATTTCTTTATCCGGTCATTATATTTCTGCTTCACTGCATCTGTCATGTGTGTGTTGACTCTTCACTTCAGTGGACATTCAGATCAGCTGCAATTACATCTTTGTTGATATTTTACAAATTGTTATGTGACTTCATTCAGATTTAGCGTGACGTGTGGTGCAAGCAAGTGGCGCAAATTATCTTTTTTTTTTTTTTTTTCCACAGCATGACATTTAAATTTGACCCCGTCCTCATTTGGAACCCAAAGGTTGAAGTGGAGTTTCACCCCTGAACAGTAAAACTCATCTGAAGGCCGGAGGTATCAGGTTTTGCAGGAGGTGTTGGTTTCTTTTGCCGAGGAGCCACTGATGAGGCGTTCGCTGCCAAACTCAAACCAGAGGAAGTGAGCAGAGGTTCATTTCAGCTGCTGGCAGCTGGCTGCATTAATGGATGTGTGTGTGTGTGTGTGTGTGCACTGCAACTCTACAACTTTTTTGCTGCTGTCACACATAATTCTGTCATCACAGCGCTGGCATATGAAAGCTAACCTTTACCAGAAAGAACAATAAATCTAATTATATTGAACAAAATCTCTGATCTCTTTTCAAAACAAAGCCGATTGCAGGATGCTGACACAGACACAGTTTTTTGTGACTCTGGTGACAATGCAGATAAAAACGACGTCTTTAATCCTCTGGCAGAAATTCAGCTGCGGCTGCTTCCTGCTGCTCCTACAGTCAAGCCGAATCAGGCCCAGTGTGAATGCGTTAGCAGACACTCAAGCTCTCATTGAGATTTTTACGGAGTAAAAGATGGCGGTGCTGTTTAGTCTGCTGGTTCTGAATGTCATCTCTAAAAAGAGTTCTGAAACCAAACAGGTTCTGACCGAAAAATCCGTCTGTGTTTGTAAAAAGTGTTCCCACATTATTGTACAGAAGAAAATGTTCAGCCGAGATTTCAAAATGTCCTTCGTCTGTGAAGTCAGGTCTATTCACCTGCTCGCCTTCAACAATCCAAACTATGAAAACTAGAATCCTGAAGCCGTTTGAACAGTGAGATGACAAGTTTACACTCATGACATCATCTGATCAGACACCCGGCGGGAGGAAGCTTTTTGGATTCTGCAGATAATCACAAGTCGCTCCGTCCATCTTCTTCTCTTCCTGCCTTTTACCACAGACGTGCAGGCAGGAAACAACCATTCAGATTGAATTACATCAATCACGTTTCAGTACTCTGGCATTAATAAAGTGCTGAGTCGTGGGCGGCACTTGTGAGCTCTCAGAGGAATCAGCTTCCCGCCTGGTTTCTGACTCATGTTGACGTGAGCCCTATTCACAAGCTGAAAACATGTAATTCCAGTCCGACGTGAAGCCACACAGTCTCTCCATCCTCACTCATTCCTCTGTTTCCCAACAACTGCCTCACCCGCTCATTTACCTTCCCCCCTCCCCCCTCCCTGACAACACGCTGACTGAGCCTGTTGTTTCCTCTCGGCCGTTAGACTCAGACATGTTTCAGTCCCTTGCATGCGTCTCCCCCCTTCCTCCTCGTCTTTCCTGCCTCCATCCATCTCCTGATGTTTTGGAGCCCACCCCTCCCTCGTCTTCTCTTCATGATTTGTTTTTCTCCCCTCCTCTTCTTCACATTCATCTTCTCCATTACTTTTACTCACACAAGATTTGCAATCCAATTTATTTGGTCATCGATCTGCTTTAAATTGCATCCCTCGGTTTTCCCACGATTACTTGATGTTTTAGGCAGCTGGACTCTCGCAGCGCCGCGCTCGGAAATCAGCGAAGAGGAAGTGAACTGAGGACAACCGGCGAGAGCAGAGCAGATGTTTGCCTGCCGTTAATATCTCTGCTGAATGAGCGGCGAGGAGAGACACTCAAACATTCCTCAGACATAATAATAATAATATCGATAACTGTAAAGCCGTGTGGAGAAAGATGTCTTAAAAACATCTGTTTTATTTACAGTGACCCACCCCCCACCTCCCTCGTCTGTTCTTCTGCCCTTCATTCTCTCCTCTCTCCTTGTCTCCTCTCATCACCTTCACTCTCCTCACTCATTTCCGCCCCTCTTTGCTTCACCCATGTTATCCATCCTTCTCTTCTCTGATCCCCTCTTTTATGCTGCTTCTCCCCCATCTCCCGTGGTTTGCCTCCTCCTCCTCTGCTCTCCTCTAATGAACAGTTGCAGTTCTCTCCTACTGGCTGTATATCCAGGGTCATGTGTACTGCCCTTCACTGCGTGTGTGTCTCTGTCACTGTGTATTTGTAGTCGCTGCAAGAATCAGTCACAACAACGAAATAATCTGTTTAGACCAATGACTTGAGAGAAGAATGTCAGCCGGTCTGTTTCTCGCCAGGTTTGGATCCAGGAGATGTGACCTTTATTTGGATCCGCCGCACCATGCACACACTCCGAAATATCAGCCCCCAGCTCCCCTTCGCGATCCAGCCTCACAACAGTACAGGAAGAGGTAGATTTCACCGTGTTTCTGTGCAAACAAACAATAGGACATTCCATCCTCTGTTGTTTGGATCAGAAGATTCAAATCAGCTGCAGAGAATCACTTGATTAAATGCAGCGTTCTCTCACATCTCACTGTCTTCTTATCACAGACGATTTTATTCTTCCCCCTCTCAGGGAATTCAGGAATGTTTGAAGGCACGATGATGTGCAGAGTAATTGCTTCACTTCTGTACAGTGCATGTTTCTTCAGTGCTTTAAATAGAAAGTAAGACACAGAGGTGACGGTGCTGAGAGGATATGATCCATTCACTTATGTATCTTCTATAAGGGACGCATGTCACATTTCTTTTCTGCCTGCTATATTTTATTCACTGCTCCTCAGACTCTAATGCTCGTCTTTGGACCGATGACACTGGGCCAGATGTGAGCTGCAGAATACAGATGAGGGGAGGTGAGATTAGGGGTCAGAAAACAGACAGTGCCGACCAGGAGCGTTAATTGGATTCTTCACACTGGTGTCGGCCAATGAGAAGCTGGCATCAGCTTTTTTTCCTTCTTCCTCAGCCTGGAAGCAAAGTGAGGAATTCAGCGTTTGACCCCTGAATCTGAAGCAGATTCATCTCCTTTTGTCTCCTTGACCAGCGCGCGCTGTTCCCATAACAACACCCGGCAGCAGTGCCATGATCAAGTGCTGCGGAATATTTTATTTGCCCGTGGCATTTTATTTTACATGAATTATTCAATCAAATGCATCTTAAGCCATCAAAGGCAATTCAAACGCACAAGAGTAGGGGCGGGAAGAATTCAGGACCAGGACCAGACCAGACCAAGGACCAGAATGTGCGTCGGAATGATTGACAGGCGGATTCTGCCACTGATATTAACTCCTGCAGCTCTTTGGGGAAACTGCTCCCACTGAAAGTTTTCAGTGTTTCGAAGCTGGCGAACTAGCCTACTTAGCTACTGAGAGGTTTAACCCCGGGTTTCCCTGGGTGTGACTCACTCGCCCGTCAACTCCATCCTGTTATTGATCTGCACACATACAAACAGTTCTTCCACCTCCAGCTCTACACGCTGTGTCCCTCATACCTGGATTGCACCACGAAGTTACGGTTCAAACTCAACACCCATACGCAGCATCGTCTTTCCCCCGCCAGCTGAGTTGTTTCTTGTTTCAACCAAAGCCTCTTACTCTTCGTGGGACAGAGGTTAGCAGAATGGAGGCATCACACTTTCTGCAAAGACACTGACGGCCAGTCACAGGCTTTACCTCCTGACCTCCCGATGCTTCAGGATCTCTCAGGAAAAAGAGACGCCTGCTTGGTTTCAACTGACGCTGCGGCACAGATGAACAGTTTCAGAAACGCATGAGCAGCGGAGCACTTCCTGCTCAAGCAAACGCGCCATGTCGAATCCACGTGTGTGGCGCTGAACTCGGTTTGTTTAACTTGAGCCGACAGGGTAAAAATAGCTCCCATAATGCACTGCTTCAATTCTAGGATCAGAGGCTCTTTCCCCTGCCACTGTAAGTAACTTCAAGTAGTGCTCAGTGTGACCCGGGTGTTTCCTGCCTGCTCCTCCTCACGTCTCTGAGTAATTAGGGACCATATTTTATAGATGTCATGTGTCTGTGTAATTACAGCCCCTGCATTATGGATGCAGTGTGTCCGTGTAGGAATGTGCAAAGAAGAAGGAGCGATGCACTTTTGTTTTTGGGCCAAAATGTGGGCTGCTCGTTAGGCCCGCAGTGCTGTATTATTGAGTGCCGCCCTCTGCAAGGGGTACAACACTCACGAGTCTGACATCAGTGGACGCAGGGAGCGAAAGGAGCTGAGACGAGGCTGTGATGTTCTGAGGCTCAAACAGAGTCACTGGCTTCACAGGAATGGGAAACATTTTCCTCACTTTGCTGTCTGCCCCTGTCTCTGTCCTGCCCCTGTCCCTCCATCACACCCTCATCCCCCTCTCTCTCTCCTTCAGTGTAATTACTGCTGCTTGGTGACCGGAGAACTGCAGATGCACTGACAGGTCAGGGTTCGTGTGCACGTACATCTCCATCCTCCGGGCCTTTCAGCAGGTTCATATTTCACAGGCTGGAGAGTGCTGAAGAGTTCTAAACAAACAGGTTTTGTTTGCGTTCATTGTTTCTCACCCTGGAGGAGAGTGTGTACAATCCAAGGCCCAACAAACAAGGTGGAGGCTCATAAAATATTTGCAGACCTGAATTTATAAGTTAAGAGGTTGTCTGTTCCTTTATTTTGTTAAAGATGCGTGTAGTGGTGGTGCCCTCCAGCACATGAAGCTATTGATCATTCATTCGAACAAGGCTCCAGGTACAGAACCAACAAGTGACTTTATTTGAATCTTTATTTAAGTAACACGCTGTCTTTCCCTTGAAGGTTTTAAATATTGTTATTGTTGTTGTTGTTATTTGTTTGATGTACTCAGCTTCAGTAATTCCCTTCTGTCTGTCAATTTAACCGTCATTTAAGAATTTAATAAAATGTTCTCTTCTTTTCCACGAAACCTATCCCCTCATCAGCTGATTTTCTGTCCTATTAATTGGATTTTTGCTCCCTCAATTTGTCCCGTGCCTCTTCCTCGACCTCGTTTCCTGCCATCGCTCCTCCAATCAATCTGCTCACAATCACCTTGAGGGTGACGATACTCGGAGCACCTACGATTATTGACACGACTGAAGCTGCTCACATCACGCACCGGATGAAGCAATCTGTTCCTCCACCTCTGAATTCCCAGTTGTTCTGCCTCTGACGCTTCTGCACGCAGGTGTTCACGCCACACACACACACACACACACACACACACACACACTTGCTCCTTCCAATGCCATCAATCATAATCATTCCCACCCAAACTGATACAAGCACATATTAAATGCAGCTGGTCTGTGGATGTAAGAGCAAAAGAGGTTGAGATGAGCTTTCTGTGGAAACAAAAATGACGAAGCCAAATGCCCTCATTACCCGCGCCTGCTTTCTGACATTTCCGCAGATAGGGAACGGCTCTTTTGCCTCAGTACTGCTGATCGATATCACTCTGTCCTAAATGCAACAATTACACCTGAGCTTTTAAAAAGCTTAGCTGGCTCTTCTACGGCGAGAACGGGGGGAAAACAATCGATGTGTGGGGACAGAGGGGGACTTTCAGGTTCACTCCACAGCCCAGTGCTGTTTATTAATGCTGCTGATAGAGCGGCCTCTTCCTTTAGTCTTTGCCGCCTGTGTGTTAAACAAAGGGCTGCCTGGCCAGTGCAGTCTCTTTATCCCAACTACTTCTGCCATCAGTCGTGTCACTGGCCAAACTCCAGCAGCCGCACATTGATTGGGGTGTTATCTCTGTGCTATAATGCAGCAGCACATCTGGGCCATGTTGTGTTCTAAGTTGTTATTGATCCCCGAAGGCCCGTAATAGAAAACATGCTCCTCGCCAACCCAAACACGCAGCACGGCTCCTCCTGACCAAACGGCATCAGCAGGTCGGCCTCCCTGACTTTTTAACAAAGGTAGACTTCAGGTTCATTGTTTAAAGAAGGATAAGCTACCAGCGACTGGTGTGATGGCAGACAGGAGCTGAGTAATATTAAATATGATGAATCTGAACATGTCGTTCTTTTCCAGGAAAAACATCCACAATTATTAAATCACATCACATATCCATTATGTTAATAGGAAAAATAATCCGGTCACAGAAACGTTTCCTAGAAAATAACTGCAGCAAATAAACTATGAATAAATGCCATTTGTATTTTAATACTTCACAGATCTGGTCTGATGCCCAACCCCACTCACAATACTCGTCTGCAGACTCTCAGAATACAGAGCAGTCATGAAACCTGTGTTCAGTACATCCAGGACATTAAACAAACAACAAATGGATGTTCGCTGCAACTTGTCAAAGCCGGTGGAAAATATTTCCTGTGCTATCTCTGGACAAAGTTGGCAACGCAGCACTGACATGAACCTTTGCACGCACTGAGCAAATGTGGATCAGAGTTGAAAGGAGAAGTAAGCGAAGGGGACTCGGCGAGGCAGCGGAGACATGCTGGGCTGTGAGTCTATTACACACCATGCTGCTGCCCAAATATAAGCCCAGGGAAACATCAGCGCACTTTGGCTAGAAGGGCCTGAGCAGATCTGACAGCATGGGTGAGAGGCACCACACGCTGTGACACACATTTTTATACCATACATAGACACAAGCCAATACTGAGAGAGAGGGAGAGGGAGTGTGTGTGTATAGTGCAGTAATTCTAATACCAAAGGTTAAAGTGTCGCTCAGAACATCCATCAGTATCTAAATCGATTTTTTTCCCTCTGAATCAACAACAAAAATGTAATTTTCCCCGCTGACATATGGGACACGTGCAACCTTTAATTCACGTAATGGTCATGAAAGGTCGGGGTGGGGTTAATAGATTTGTGACGTATCCAGAGGCAGGAATGGGCGGATGTGGAGTCTGAAACTCCACTCTTCTCCCTTCTGACTGTTTAAAAAAAACAAAAAGAAAATTACTATAGGGGATTAAAACTTCCCTTTAATCTTCAAATGGGTTCTGAGATATATGCAAAGCGGCTGACACTCAGCAAGGTGGCCATACAACCAATTAGTCATGGTATCATCCTCATCATTAAGAATGTTAGTGTTGATAACCTTTGTGGGCAGACGAGTGTGTGCATGTGTCCTGTGGATGTTTGTGTGTGCATTTAATTGTGTCCACTGGGAATTCCAGCTCAACTCCACAACTCAATTCCCCAATAATCAAGCTCCCATGAGCATCAGTGTCTTACACTAATAGCCTATAGGCCCCAAATGCCCCCCCCCCCCCCCCCCCCAACTATGTGCACGCTCACACACGCTCTTCTTGATCAAACACACCCACGCCTATTCACATTTCTTCACAGCCTGCCGTCCCTCTGCCTGTGTTCTAGTGTTTATCTAACGACGGCCTGCCATATTGTGTCAGCTCTTTTCAGTGCAACCTTCTGTGCAGATACTCTTTTCACATTCACACCCAAAGTGCACTTGAGCTCCATTGCAAGCTTTCAGGGGGAGAAGAAAAAAGAAAAACGCAATAAAGGCCACATTTATTCAATGCAATGAAACAGCGACGCTTCTATTCAGCACCACAGAGTCACGGAACATTTCAGCACCAAGGACAGCGCCACTGCAATTAAAATGCATTTCTCTTTTTTTTCCCCCTTTCTTTTTTGCTGCTGGATGAGAATTACAAAGTCTACTGAAATTTCTTTTTTAAAATAAATAACGTAACATGGCTGTAAAAGAAGTTGCAGTGCAGCAGAGAAGAGGAGGAGCTGGATTAAAGAAATGCCGTTTCAAAACTTCCCTTTGCTTCTCGATATTTCCCTCGCTCTCCAGATGCTTTAGCCGTCACTTGAAAATATTGTTACGTAAGATGTCTGCTTCACTCAGTGGACTGCAGCTCAATACATGACAGTTCAGTCTTTGTAGGACGCGTCTGAGCCTCCAGCACTTTTCGTAGGACCTGTGGATCATGACCAACACAGCGTCTGTTCGGGATGGACTGTTCTCCTGGCCTGTGCTGATGCTACATGATGTTTTTTTTCCTCAAACTGTAAAAAGTAAATGAGCAGCGGCAAAAAAGGACCGCATGCTGGACTTAATCCACAGAAGCAAAGAGCTGCTGAAATGAACATCGTGATCGACAAAAAGTACATTAAAGAATCTCAAGCTGGAATCAAAGCCGGGTCAGAGAGGCCACGGCTGAAGGAGGGGTATCTTCAGTCCTCCTCCACCCACTCATTTCTGCTCCATCTGCCCATTGTGACCTTAAAGGGATTAAATGACTCTTGGATCCATGTGTTTGACCAACTGACATTTAAACCTGAACTTCAGCGCCCGTAGGAAGTCTTTCTTTCAACATCAGCGATGAGTCCCGCCCACTGCTGCCGCAGAGCAAGTCACACGCTTTAAATTTTTTTTTGTGGTTTGTCATTCAGATCAAATTCTACTCTCTTAACAATACACATGTCCCAGTGGTGACTATCTACAGAGACACACGCACTCATCTCATTGTGTTTGAAAATCGGAGGGCAGCTCAATCTTAACAGGTGGAAACACATCCGTCACTTCCTGGAGTGAATAGGTAGCTCTGACCTCTCATCTCCATCACTCCTCGTTTCTAAGCCTCTTCATCTTCTGCTGCTTCTCCCCTCCCTTCCTCTCCCTGCACTCCTCCCTCCCCCACCCGCTCGTCCTCTGGGGAAGGATGGAACAGGAGACGCGATCCCTGTCACAGAACGCTCGCTGGATTTCCTGAGACAGAGGTGTTGGTCTCAAACACTTACTGTGAGAAGGAATTTCACACTGCTACGGGTTCAGTTTATCCCAGGGCTGCGGTTGCCTTTGTCTCGGGCTGTAATTACTGTACACTGTCTGACCACATGACTGCTGCACACGCTGCAGCTCCAGGAACTCTGCCAAT
The DNA here is from genome assembly GCA_016785235.1 of Pseudorhombus dupliciocellatus. Classification (NCBI taxonomy): domain Eukaryota; kingdom Metazoa; phylum Chordata; class Actinopteri; order Pleuronectiformes; family Paralichthyidae; genus Pseudorhombus; species Pseudorhombus dupliciocellatus. The sequence continues at coordinate 1,234,366 of JAFBJW010000126.1, read as the reverse complement.
CTCTTTATTTACGCTCACCTCTTAGAAATGCAGCTATAAATCATCAGCCGCTTCTCTGCTGGTTTGTCCACAATGAGCATTCAGACCTTATATCCCTCAGTTCTGTGAAGCTTTACTGTATCATTCAAAATTAAGGATTCGTTAAAATACTTCATTTTACTTGTCTTTTGAGAAATACCCGGTACAGTACGTGCTGTTATGTTACCAGTTGCTTCACGTGGGGATAAAGAATAAACTATTTTTATTTTCCACACTTGTCCTGTGGCTCCCAGTGGGATGCAGAGGAGACAGCTGTTCATTCTCATTAAAAATGTCTTCGCCTCTTGGGTGGAACAAATTTAGCCATGAGTCTATCATTCGGAACAGTTGTTTATTAATACAGTGTGGGCTGTTAAAGTTTAGTTGTCTTTGTTCCCTGACAGTTGACATTTCTGCCTGGAAAGTTTGGTAGACTCCAATGCCCTTGCACTCAGTGTGTGTGTGTGTGTGTGTAGGTGGCGTGATGCATATACAATTACCGGACGCACTTTGCCTTTAATTACTGGATTTACAAAAGTTGATTTTATGGCGGCAGCTGAAATCACTCGGCAGCATGCTGCGGCGGGATGAGCGCGTGCATTCATGTTGATGCTACATGCCAGTGCCTGGTTAATGAAGCTGCGTACAGCTAGGCTTTGTTGGCGCAGATTAGAAACCATTTAGACAGCGCTAAGGCTACGGCTCTGCTTGCACATCCATCGGAGAATGGCCGGGCAAAATGCTAATGGTCTGTTAGCCTGCCCATTTAGATTAGCTGATAACAATGCTAAAGCTGGCGATGGCGGGGCTAATGAATACGACTGTGGGAAACGACGCTGCTAGAAGCGTGTCTGTTTAATGTCTCTGTCCGAGGTGCTTACGGCCCATTGGTGTGTTCTGTAACAACTTGACAAGGACAATCACCGACAGTCATTCAAAACGCTCTCATAAGTCACTATTAAAGTGGTGTGATCTGTCCCTGATATCCTTGGACTACTATTTGTTTTTACAGTCAGTGGGCTGAAGCTGGAGGAAACATTTAGCAAACAAGTTCAAGGTGGAAACGTGAAATTAATCACCAGCTTCCCCTCTGGTCCTATATATATATATACTATAGCCTTTGTCAGCTAAAAAAATGATAAGGTTACACGACCAATAACTCTGTACATCCCGTCGTGTGGCTCTTTTATGCGGCATATTTAATTGACGCTGCTGACATTTGTATTTGTGCTCCGCCACTGCTTTGACTTAGAAAGAGTCCATACATGGACATAGAGGAAGGAAGACTCGTTTTCTCTGCATTAGGAGGTTTAGTGGCGCCATAACAATCAGCCCACAACTGCTGTTATAAGGTCAAAGACACTGGCAGAGACTCAGACTTACGACCCACTTTGATTTAGAGGAAGCACGATGCTCCCAGAGATCTAATTACTGATGGACAGGAAGTGAGAAGAGGAGAAAATGAGACATAGCAGCTGCTGCAGGATGAGAAGCGCCCCCTGGCAGCCATGTTTCCAACCATGACATAAATGAATCACCACCTGATGGAGGTCTGCAGCCAACGACTTACAGCCAGCGTCAGCCCAATATCATCATATTTAATTCAGACGTCATGTTTGCTGTCTGTAGTCCGCTCCTTCGATTACATGTTCAGTGCTTCAGTTTAATTTCAAACTGACGGTTTGAGGGAGACGCTGGGATAACTTCAGGCTGCTGCTCAGATGAAATATCCACTCCACATTTGGCGAGTCATAATTCCTGACTTCATTTGCTAAACGTCAGCGTGACCTTCTCATCTCTTTCACGTTGCTCTGCTTCCCGTCCTGTTTGAGTGATGTGGTGTGTATCGCTCATAAAGAACTAATTTATATCTGTTAAATGCCATTTTGTTTTCCTCCTGCACCCAATTGTTACTGGCCATGTGTGGGCTCTGCCTGCTTGCATCAAGGCAGGAATAAATGGAGATTCAGAGAAAAGACTTTTACTAAAAAGAGAAACTGTGAGGATCCAGACTGAATGTGGACGACCGCTGCTCGTGTCAAGTTGTGATTCGGTCCCTCAAATGGAGACAGACAGGGAGACAGGGAGGTGGAGCTTGACAGATGAGATGAGACAGTTCATCTATGTGTGCATGGCATGGACTCTTTCTGTGCGTCTGTGGAGCACTGTCCTAGAGGCACACAGGCTGCATCACCCCGGGACCGAAATGTCACATTAATGCTAATGCTTCATTGAGTGTAATGGTGCTCTGATTCCAGAGAGAGAATTTCAAATTCACACTTGAGCTGCGGGAGGATCTGAGAGGAACATTTTTCTTAGATATATTTAAAATTCAGCTTGAACTTTCCACACGTGAATGTCTGCTGCATGCTTCCTCTATTGATTTCTTTGTGCTCATTAGTCCGACATTGCTGTGTTGTTTCTCCCTCCTTCTTCTGTAATCTCTGACTTTGTGCTGCACAGTTTGATTTGATGCACAGTGGGTGAATGTAAATACTGACTCTGCCCATACGGGCAGGCTTTGTGCTGAGCAGAGGTGCACCGGTGTCCCAGCGCTCACTCACTGCTGCCTGCAGCACCAGCCGTCATATGCATCAAACTGTCATTACGAGTGGAGCTAGAAGCCGCAGCCTTATCGCCATGAAAATTCCCTCATTCCGGATGCAGTCACTTCTCTCCATCAGTTCTCCTCCGCTGCTCCGCTCAATGTGCTGCAGCAGGCTCAGGTACAAACACCATCACACTGTTTCCCCACATCCTGCAGGCGTTTCCGAATCGATTCCACGGTGATTTCCACGTGCAGCAGATTGACAAAGATGTGGCCTCTAAACCATTTTCTCCGTTTAGTTTGTGATTTATATCTTCTGAATGTGCGCGCCGTCTCCTCGTGGAGATGTTCACGTGCTGATCAGTGCGGCTGTTCCAGGCGCACAGCCCCAACTGTAAACTGTTATATTCTCCGTGTCACTTTGTGAGATGATAGCATATCGGTTCAAGTGACTCCGATCTGTTCCCCTGCTGGGATGTGCGGGGTTAATATTTCCTGTGGCTGAGGATGTTTTACTGCTGCAGAGGATGTTTGGAACAAATGGGAAATGTGCTTCAGCCGTGATCGATTGCTCTCCCTCTTCCTCTGAACTGGAGGGAAACGAAGGGCAGGATTAAAAACACTGGGAAGGGTTCATTTAATGCCACTGTCCCCAACTAGAGAAGGAGAACAGCATATTCCTCTTCTCTGTTTTAATAAAGTCGTAGACTAATCAGTCACTTTCAGGAGCACATTACTGGATCGGTGTCTGTTCTGTAAGATACTGTTAAAAACCAAATCAGAAATAATTTTTTTTTTTTTTTTTTCTGGAGGTGCACGTCCGACTGAACTCTGCCCAACACGTCACGTCTCCCTCTGATATGACACTAACACGATTCTGACACTGGTCTCACACAGTGATAGATAGATGCACATATTTCCACAAATCAACTGGCAGCAGAGTCTGTGAATGAAAGTAATGTGGTGAAACCTCTGAGGTTTTCCAAAATGTTCACTTCAATTCACAGGCAGCTCTGCAGAGGTCATGTGCAGGGCAGCTTTAAGCTCGCATAACATTGCACAAAATCTCAACCCTGGTTGTCAAGATGTTTCCAAACCAGATTCAGCTCCTGTGTGAAAGGTTCTAATTAACCACTTCTTCCATCGATTTAATAGCAGCAACAAGAGCGATGCGGCGAATTAACGACAGGCTGTGGAACTGAAGCGCTGCTCTCATAGCAACACCAGTCAATATCTTTAAACACTGTGCTCGCTAACATCATGACTGACGAGAGTTCTTCATGTTGGGGGCGGCGATTTTTGATGAATACGCTGAAGCTTCAGAATCATATTTGCTCGGTTGATGTATTTATTCCCTCGACTTCTCACAGCCTCAGCTGAGCAGAGCAGCGGAGAATGTTCTTGCTCCCCAGTTTTCAACAAATCCGATGAAAAGGTCAGGAAGAGACCTTTTGATTTGTTTAGGACCGAACTGTGAGGTGATGTTACTAACAAGTTGTGTGTGTCAGAATCCTGTGGGCCGTAGATGCTTCTGAGCAAACTATTAAAAACACATCAGTGGGCCAGACTGTCACACAGAGAGACATGTCCCTTCATAACTGTGAACACACACACACACACTGGAAACTGCAGCGCACGAACCGTGTATTAACACACAGTGGAAAATTGTTCCCAGTTAGAACGGTACTCAGTCGAGCATAAACCTCCAACAGTCGCTTCAAATTCAATAAAGCTGCAGCAAATTGCGAACAACCTCGAATATCAGTCCCCTGAATTCACTGGGTTTCTTCCCATTCAGGTCCGTGAGCAATTCCCACGGAAATCACTGGGAAAATGCCTCGTCTCTCGAATTTAAAGAGCGGTTGATTGGACAGCCCTGGCTGTGCTGCACGGAATGTTCATCAGCATCCCTCAAACGATCTTCAGAGAAATCAGCCGAGCAAGTTTTTGCATAACTCTGCAAAAGGACAAACAAAACGCCAGCAGGTGCACAGACACGGTTTGGTTGAGTGATATGAAGATAAACTACAGTTGTGGACATGCAGGAAACCTCCTTTTTAATTACTGTGAAAGCACTTCTTTCCTTTAACACGTGTTGGCTCCAGACACTGGTCACAGTGCATTAAAAGCTACACTGAGTACCTGAGATGCGTGAAGAGCTCAGCGGTCGTCAGGGTGTGGGAGGAACGGGAACAGTGAAGCAACAACGCACACATATGTTGTTTCAGGTTCTGATCTGTTTGTCCACAGCTGCTGGTTCAGAGGCCCAGAGCTGTAAATGCAAAGTCTGAGCGGAGGCAGCTTGGTGTTGTCCAAATTATTGACAGTGCATGTGTGCTGCACGCACTGCAACGCAAACATAGCTCACGACAGTGTCAATAGCGGAGCGTCCCCATCCCACGCCAACCTCATAGAGCGGCATCGATAACGACAGGGGAGGGAGGGGACCGTTTATGAAGCCATCCGTCTCTGAGGCGTTTCTCCCACAGCCAGGAGGAGGCAGGAGAGAGCTCCTTCGTGAATTAATTATCACACGAGCTCCCACATTTGATGGAAGAAGAACGTTTCTGCAAGGAGCCCGAGCTTCCTGTGAAGTGTGCCAAACTTTCACTGAGGCTACGAAACCTGATGAAACACAACACAACTCACACAAACCCCCCATCAAGTCCCGTGCGTTTTGAAATGAAACATTCCTCAACACGATCAGATCAGAAGTTTCAACACGGAGGACGATATCAATAACCTGCTCTTACTGATTCGTGATGTTCAAACTGAATTTCTTGCATGAAAAAATGAACTAAAACCTTTATTTGGGATGAAAATGAAAAAGATTACCATGACGGCGCCTCACTATTGCACACATCTGCACGTCTCAGTGAATAACATCTGTAACTGTATCGGTTGCAGCATTTCAACGATCCCTCACACCAGCCCTCACCGTGCCGTCAACCCCAGAAACTGGTTTAGACGTGATCTGTCCCTGAGGGAGCTCCAAGGCAGGAGGGGGGGGGGGGCTGGTGTGTGTGTGTGTAGCAGATTAGGGAGGCAGTGGATTGAGATTTAAGCTAAAGGGTAAAACAGCCAAGCACACTGACACTTTTCAACCATAAATCTTATTCTTTCCTTTATCCTCCGTCAGAGCTGCTCTCCAGTGCTCGGATAAGATGTGAGTGCATTTTGTGTTTTCTGTTTCCTCTGGCGCTCTCTTGATGTCGGCAGTCCCAAAGAAAAATGTGCGTGTGTGCGCCACTTGAATATAAAGCGTTCAGGGCCTCAGTCAATGCTTCATCCCCAGAGTGTAGCCCCCGTCCTATGGATACACACACACACACACACGTCAAACATGTGTTTGCACATACATACACCTAAACAAACACGTGTGAAACATGGATGCACACGCCGCCTCACCGCCAAATGCACTGCGGCTTTTTTAGTTCCATTCCCAAAGAGCTGCAGAGCTGCTGCATAATTCAGAGCCAGATGTGCTAAAGGCAGAGATGGAGGGAGGAGTGACGGGGAAACGACACGAGGGGAGAGACGTGTAATTTACCACCGCTGTCAGAATGTATGAGGTTAAAACTTAGATTTGAAAGTTTGAGGTTTGACAGGTTGAGGCTGGGATCTCACTGTCTGCAGCTGCAGAGATGGTGGAGGCTTGTCAGGCAAAGACAGACCACATTCTTCACTTCCCTATCTGTGGTCGGGCCCAGTTACAATCTAAATTTACTTAGAGCAGACGGCGTTTGACGAGCCTGACAAGCGCTGTCCTCCCGTGAGCCGCTGCCTCCTCTGGACGGAGGCTGGATTCTCTGGGATGATGTTTAAAACCTCGACAGGTGGATTTAAATGAGTTCCCTGATTAGACCGGAGGAGAAGGAGTTGTCCTCTTTAACTTTAATTTCAGTGACGTGAAGTTATTAGAATAGCGTATGAGATCAGGGAAGAGTTTCACTGACAAAAACAACAATGGAAATATTAATAAAAGACCATGGACACGTGTCTGAGGAGGAGGAGGGGGATCTTGTCTCGCGTGCCGCTTTTGCTGGTTTGCGATAAATGATCATGACGAAATGAAAACACTGGATGATGATGATGAAATGTTTTCTCTCTCAAATGCGTAAAATCCTGCGTCAGAGAGTCTGCGTGATCGTCAGTGATTCTGTTGCCTCCTCAGCCGAAAGAAACAACTCGCCGTTGGAATGAGAGGTTTCCAGTCTCTAATACAGAGCTTCAAAGAGGATCCCAAAATATCCCGAGTTTAAATAATTGCCTTTTTAGTACTCGCTTATTTCAAACTTAAATAAAACAGCCTCTCAGTTATATAAGGAAAAGAAAAAAATCACATCCATGCTCAGTCCAAAATGAGAAAACCCTCATATCCCCGGGGTTGTTTCCCTCTCTCTGTGAAGCCCTGTCGAGAAGACGTTTTTCATCTGCTCGCCGGCTGCGTGGCGTCTCTCATGAGGAGTAAACTGATCTCCATGTGTAAAATCGGTGCTGGGGCTCCTCTGAAAGCTCCAGCTAAGTGAAGAAAAGGAGCGGGAAGTATTCACAATCTCTTTTAATTTTAATTTTGAACGTATCCTCCGCAGAAAGGGAGTGGGGGGGATGAAAAGCGGAGGGAGAGGAGGTGCGGGGCCAGGGACTTTCATCAGGGCTGAGGAGTGAAGATTAATCTTGTTGTCAGGGATGGGTGGCAATGTGAGGCGCACGGCACTTCCATCTATCTCTGCTCTGACTGCTCTGTTTGGCCCTGATCCCCTCCTCACGGAGAAGGAGAGGAGGCGAGGGAGGAGGAGCTGGGGGGGGGGGGGGGGGGGCTTTCTCCTTTCCCCGGGGGGGGGGGGGGGGGGGGGGGGGGGGGGGGGGGGGGGGGGGCCTTCCTGATTCCCCGCCTGTGACGCTCACCTGCAGCCTCACTGAGACACTTTCTGCTGTTTCAACGAGACTCAAACAGAACGCACCCGGATCAAGAGAGGATTTCATATCCAATAGGGACCAAAATGAGACGCCTCCACTGCCTCCTTCACCGTTTCCTCCCCTCCCTGCTCCCATCCTTTTCCTGAGCCATCACCTCAGCCTAACCGACGTTTTCAAAATCTTTATTTTGCTTTTTACTCCCAACTCTTTCAGCCCAGCGACAATATCCTCAAAATGAAAGTGCTCCTCAGCCCTAGACATTACAGCTGTAATCCTGAGGTCCTATGGTAGGACACGGTTTACTGTTCACAACCTCGAAAGGTAACATGCCATTCATGTGAAGACGCTAAAACGCGCTGCACAGATGGAACCTGAGGATCTAACGCTTTCATCCGCTGGATAATGTGTCGCAGCTGAAGAGGGGCGGAGCTCCACGGGTTAGCATTGATGGGACTGAGTGAGTGTCAGTGCCGGATACTAACTCAGCAGCGATTTTATGTTTGATTAGCTGAAGGACTGACACGCGCTGATTCATCATGTACTGCGAAGACAATAACCTGGATCTATGTGGAATCTGCTCTACGAAAGACATGAATATCACAGTGAATACAGTGGACAAAGTGCTCCCAGAGGACTTTGTCAAATTAAATCCTCTCTTCTTCTCCCTGTGTACTCTTCATATTGATTTCTCTTTTCTGGCCATCTCTCTGTTCAATGACTCATCTGAGAGTCATTCAGTCTTTGCAAAGCCTCGTTAACGTCTTTAGCTCCAGGACAGTTGACAGAATACTTGTTGTTGACTGCAGAAGAAACAATCGCGTCATCGCATCTCCAGATTTGTTTTCTCTCGTTAAAGATGGACATCAGTTTATTGAATTTCTTGTTTTAGTCACTTCCTGAACACAAATGTCTCCCGGCTGACAAATGAATGAAGAAACTTAAAGGGGGAGGAAATGTTTCTCGTCACTGGTGATTGATTTTTTTTCCAAACTTTAACCCAGTGCTGAGTCTCACATATATTTTTTCTTTCATTCTCATGAGACGTGACATCTCCCGCCACGCCCTGTCTTTGGTTTCCTCTTTAAATCCTGGACTCTCTCTCCTCCTCCCTCAGTCCTCCCTTCACGCTCGTCTCTCTTCTTCACTCCTCAGGAGGAGAAGAACAAGTCAGCGCACAGCCACGAAGACGTCTCCCGCTGCGCGTCAATGGAAAACGCCATTGGGCCGCGTTTTTCTGTCCTCCCACCGCAGCGGACTTGCAAAGCTGCAGCCCTGCAGGCAGCCGCCTCACGCTACACACGACAACATGGTCGCAGGGAAAACCTCGCCTCAGGTGCCCACGCATGCATGCACACAGCTGCAGCTGTTCTGGAGTCAGTTTAATTTGGAAGCTCATAGAGGGTCTCAAGTGCCTTTCAGGGATTTACAAAGGAAATGATCGGACGGAACCAAGTTGATTCTCTGAAAACATAATCTGACACTGTGACAGGAGAAGTGAGTTTGGCTTCCGCGTGCAGAGTCACGTTCACATCAGGGGCTCTTTATCCAGTGTTTCGGTTTTCATGAGCGAGCACATGCAGCCTGGCGCGTGTCGGCGTCATGCTCGTACCTAATTCAGTCGTTTGAATGGGGGGAGATGTTGACACACACACACAGTCATTTCCAGCTCCTGGGATAATGCAGCTGCTGCTCTGCCCGTTCATCTCCATGTTTACCTGACACCAGCGCTGCAGCTGAATTTCAATAACAGAACCGAGGCTCACTGTCGCCTCCACGGCAACAACAAGGAAACCGTTGTCGCCTTTGTGGAAAAAAAAACAAATATTAACTTGAAGTGAAACTTGAGCCTGAACTTTGGAAATATCCCAAAACCTGGGTCAGGGCTTCTTGTCTTGTCAGTCTCTACATCTTACGTCCTGACATATTCTGCTTCTGTTGTTCTTTTCCATGTGAAACGCTGAGTAGCTCTGAGGGTCGCGTGCACTCACTCGCTTGCAGAGTGAGCTACGGTCCTCAGACGTGTCGTTTGATGCCGCACTCGTTCTGCTGCCCGTTATCCTGACTCTGCACAAAGCAGAGACGCAGCTCGCTCCTATCCAAATTAAAGCTGAGTCGTAACTTCCCCCCGTTTCCTTTGTGTTGCAGCGTCGCTTCCATAAAACAGTAACGTCAGTCTCATAAACCTGACGTCTTCTGACGCTTCGCAAAGAAAATCCTCCCCGAGCGCTTTGTGTGCTTTCTCATCACGCCGGGGCAACAATCAACGAGACAACATCCTTCAAATGTGACAAATGGGCCGATCCTCTCCGGTTCGGAGGTTTCATCTGTTCTTCCCGGTGTGAGGTGCACTGACAGTGTTTTCGAGGCAGCTCCACCTCAGAATGGCTGATGATCACCGCTGATCAAATAAAATCCCACCTCTCATCTCACACTCCTGTTTCCTCACGTGTCAGCCCGGAGGACAAAAAGAAATATGACAAGCAATTTGGCGAGATTTGAAAACAACACATGCTATTATGGAACAGTTATCATGTTTGACGGAAGGTGTTCGTGGTGAACAGGGTGTTTGCAGCAAACAGGAGGGAGATGTAAAAAAAAAAAAAAGTGCCAGAGAGGTGAGATGACTGAGTGCAAATGATTTATCTGTCGTAGCGCAAGAACAGGGAGCATTATTCTGTGAGCATCACGCTGCACTGAGCTGTACCTCTGGCCTCCAGTTGCTCTGAATGAGAAGCAGCACTTGCCTATTCCGGTTCTGAAAGCCGAGCACAGGTTCAGTCTTGAGGCTTGTGTTTGACCATTCATCGACACCCAGCTCTGCAAACTCCAGCCTCACGTTCTCAGGCATCACACACCACCGCCGCCGCCACCCTGAAGGCAGGAAGAGTTCCAGGGAGGCAGGAACTACTACTATTTAAACCCTCTGGTGGAAAGTGGAGCTCAGTGCAGTGGAACAACAGATCCAATAACACTCGTCTCTATGTTCTGCATCACCGCTGCAGTGACTCCCTTTGTTGGTACAGTATTTCCATTCCTCAGCACGTTGATACAAGACGTTCGCCGCTTGATAAAAAGAAGAACAAGTGAACATGTGCATTAAAGATCCGACCTGGAACATCTCAGGAATCCCTTGTGTTCATTTGCAGCTTCTGATGTTCTATCGGAAAAAAACACGTTAAATTCATGCTTCATCCCTCACCTGCTTCTCCGCACTCATCTGTTTCCTACTGGTTGTGATGTGATTACGCTGAACGCCCCTGAGGGCCTTTACGTCAGCCCGATACGATATGATGAGCATCACACTTTGATTCAGCGCCATGCTCTTCCTTCTGCTTAAGATCACTTTGACATCGCCCTCGTCATTTAAGGCAACGCTTTGAAGCGCTGCCGCGTCTTTCTCCACAATCCATTTCTCCCAACTGATTTCTTTGCAAAAACAACCCGGCGCCTCTGATTTGTGTGGAAGAGCTCAAGCCCATTTTGCTCACGTTAGAGCTGCGAGGAAAGGATTAGGTGTTTAAGTCTGCAACTATGGCCGTGCTAAAATACAGCGGATGAATCTCTCCCTCCAGATGAGACGCTCGTCAGCCAAATAAGGCTGCAACAGCTCGGCGTCCCTAAAGCCACTTTAGCAAAGCTGTGGAAAATAAACAGTGTGAGACAGAAACATTTTCTGCTCCACGCCCGTGACCGCAGCTTGTGCTCAGCAGGATGTACAACAGGTCCGCGACCCCCCCCCCCATCTGATGACGCCAGGCCGGTCCACAGCATTAAATAATAGAGAGCGAGGCCAGCCCATCACGGGTCTATAAATATAACATGATCAAACAAACTTACCTGTTGGGCAGCCAGGAGGAATACAGAGTGTGGAGGGAAGGACGGCATCCAGCCGAGGCCCGGTGCAGAGGGAGAGAAGAAGAAGATAAAAACATCAGGCAGAGCGAATCAATAATTGAACATGTTCTTTTAACGTTGGCGCTCAACAAAGATGGCTCTTAAAAAGCCATTTGGGCTGGAATATTAAAATGAAAGAAACACCTTAGTGTAAATTATTAAACGGGTGTGTGATTCTCCTGCTGGGGGTGAGGCTCCACCTCCCAGCCCCTGCAGAATGACCAAACAGGGAGGAGCGGCTGTGCAGAGGAATGCGAGGAGTTCAGATGCGCCATTGCCCCGACACGTGCAAAACCTGCGCAAAATATGGCTTCGTTATGACCCCACACCGGACCGGGGTGAGAGCGCCCGCATGCTAAGCAGCCACAGCGGCGTACGTCACGTTAAGCAGCCCGTTCATTATGCACGCCGGCTCCTGCAGAGCTGGAATTACCTTCTCCTCTGTGCAAATGAGAAACAGGGAACAGGTCAGTTGCATAAAAGTCACGGCTGGGTTTGATGTTGTTACTATTTCATTAGCTAAACGTAATAACATTTCCCTTTACCGGTCCCGCCGTGCAAATTACCATTCCACATGCGTCCTGCGACACCCACCTCTGCCGGAGGAGACGCAATTAAACCCCATGATGCTCGTGTACAGGGCTGCCATAATAAAACCCAAACGGAACACACACGATGCGGTGCCAGTGACTTACAGGTGCACAGCACAGCACATGTGGGCCAAAATGAGACAATTAAACATCCCACAAGCGGCCTGGCTCTTCCGATTTCTTAACCCATGTCTGAGTTCTGCTCGTTGCAAGAAGTTTCCAACTACAAGTAAAAAGAAGTTTGTAAGGTTCTCGGTGATGACGGCGGTGTCAACAGGTCGTCTGTGAAGAAGCGCGCACACCCTCCTGTGCAACAGCATTGTTGCATTAAGCACACAAACAGTGTGTGACCGGATCATCGTAAACAAAGGAGCTGACTGAAGCGTGTGTGTTTACATTCTGAGAGGAGAAGATGGCCGAGGACGAGCGGATCGTACCTATTGCGGCATTATTTCAACTGTTTGGAGAAAAGAAACAAAGGAGTGAAAATCTAAAATCCACCCAACTCGTCCAAACGGGGGTTTTCAAACTGAGCAGTTGTATGAGCTATGAAAAATTCATAAACCCGTGAACTGTTGGAGAAATGATTTCTTCTGACTATTGCAGCTCTACCGCTCTTGAGAGTAATGGCGTGGGGGTCGGGGAGTGTGTGCGTCTGTCGGTCTGCATGTGTGCGTGCACAAAGAGAGAAAGGACTTATTTACTCCATTTCATCACTGCTGTCCCTCCCTCACTCTTTAGAATACCTCGCAGCTCTCTCTCTCTCTCTCTCTCTCTCTCTCTCTCTGCCAGTCTCCCCGGCTTCCGCCTGTTTATTGTTCCTCGATGAGATAGAAAGACTTCAAGCTGTGTCTCTAATGTCTGTCACAGTTTATCTGAATCCCAAAGAGCAGCCGAAATGTAACCAGCTCCAGTGCCCCCTAGTGGCCAGGGCAAGCGGTAAACGCAGCGCTTTTCCAGCAGAACACGGCGGCTCTGTCAGATTTAACCACGGCCGCGGTTTTCTTTATTTCCTCTGTATGTTGGAATCTGGACTTCAACAGAACCAGACAAAAACAAAACACAAGTGCAGTGCAGAGAAGCTGCGAGCAGAAATCAGGACCTCGATAGTTTTCAAACCCCTCTCCGCGGCTCTCCTCCCAGCTGCTCGTCTAATAATGGATGGAGAGTTTGCTGAGGACAAGCACGAGAGAACAGCGCTCCATCTTGCTCAACTTCTTGTTCCCCTCTTCTTCCTCAGTCATCTAATCATAGCTCAGTAATGGCCCATAAAACATTAATTTCATTATTCCAGCAATGTGGCTTTTAGCGAGACACCGGGCGGGTGGTGCGGGGACAGATTAGTCGGACAGACAAAGCAAACTGTCAGATGAGACGTGTACAAACGGCACGCAGCCACAGAGCGTGTATAAACTGCCACGCCTCTCAGATCACGGTCACGCCATACTAAAAAGTGCATGTTTCCATTCAGATGGAAATCAAAGCCCTTGTCGTCCCAGGTGATAACAAAGATCATTAATAACCAAGTTTCTTTCTCTCTTCACCCGTTTCGTGAAACTCGTGCGTCCGGCTCAGTCAGGACACATGCGTTGTCGTGACGAGAGACCAGATGCTGCTGCTGCCGCCGCAGGGACTTCGGATTGTTAGACTCTGAAACTCCACTTCAAAGCCAGATGCAGGACAGAAAGAACCTCCGATGGTGCCTCGCAGAGAAGCGCAGAGAGAAAGTTTTTTCACAAGCACAAACGGGGAGCACTAATTAGAGCTTTCCTTACAGTACCAAGAACCAACACACACACACACACGGCAGAGAGGAATGCAAACAGTGCAAGAACTGCTCCAGATGAGCTATTTTAGGATTTATGGGTTCACATGTGTGTCCTCATTAATGAGCGCATGTGTGTGCATGTACATTCTCACACGTGCCATGATGTAATGAAGCCCTTTGATGACTGTGTGCACAAACCCGAGGCATTCCAGGTGTTAAGCTGTTGTGTGTCTGTCTCGTGCTTCTCTGTGTGTGTGTTTTGTTCCTGCAGGATTAAGTGTTGCTGAATTCAGAAGATGAAAAACAGCGCTGGTGATAAATGCATCGGCGTTCCGACGGCATAAATGACACAACCCGGCCCTTTTTATTTTCTCCACCATGAGCTCACAATACAAGGACAAGATTAAGCAGCATGACTCTCAGTGATTATAGGTGTAATTGGATTTCTAATTGGTTTTCTCTGCTCTCTCTCTATAGTTACACTTCACCACCGTAAACGCCAAAACCCATTTACTCCTTTTAGCATCTATGAATTAGCATCTCATTCTCTGACAGCCTCACGCAGCTCATCACCGGGATGCAAAACTGGTGGCCGCCGGTAAACGCCAATATGATGCACGCCGCGGGGATGGCGCGAGCAGTGACTCACAGACGGACAGTCACGTAAACAAACCATGGATATGTGCAGCTTAGGCATTTACCGCTACTATTTAGATGTGCTGTGACGTGTAAAGAGGCACGCCACGTTTCACATATCAGCTTTTCACTTTTGAGAAACGTGTCCAGAAGTGGCGTGCGGAGCCCAAAGGGTGATGGAGTGCATATTGGTTCCCAGAGGGTGTGACTGTGGCGCATGCGGCGTTGAAATGTGGCGACAGCTCAAGTGCAGCTCTCTGGTGTGTTTCGGCAGCGACAGTCACGGGTGTATGATGAGAACTGGATGATGGAGCACAAGAATTCAAGATGCATGGACTGGACTGACTTATCACACCTCTGTAATAATAGTTATTATTTCGTTCAGCTCATTTTAAAGTACGGACGTGGGACAACATTTCAGCTAAACGCCACTGATAGCTGATCTCGATAAAGAAATATTGACTTCAAACCAAACTGGTTTTATGCTGAGAGACTTTAAATTGAACAATTTGTGGCAGTAGCTCATGCACAGCCACTACTGAAATCGCTCTGCATCATAACAAACTGTGGCTGTGCTTCGGGTTAAAGGCGGATTTGTGCTACAGCTGCATGGTTTCAAACATTACGACTAACATCCTGACCTCTGCAGATAACTGTGTTGCCTCTGTACAGATGAATGTGGGCTTATATGGACCTTTAGTGGCAGAGATATTTGCTATTACTGCCAGGGATGTAATATTTGAGAAGCGGCTCAGGGAAATAACCACATATTAAGTGCTTGACCTCAGAAACCGAACTTTGTTAAAAAAAAAAAAAAAAAAAGGTTCCTTATAAAGTGCCTCTCTCGCTGTGACCTTTGCATCATCATCAACTCGTTATAAAGACGTCCCAGCGATACAGGGAGAGAGTGAATGGAGGAGAGTAATGCTGAATAAAGTAGGTCAGAGCAGGTGTGTGGTCTGCGCAGCTCCGTGCACGCTGTGATATGAAGTTCACAAACAGACTCTGCAAACATTTCCGTGCTCTCTTCATCCATACCTTCTTCTTCTTCTTCCCCCCCGGTCTGCATACAGAATTTATCGAACCTGACGTGTTTTCCGCTCTCCTCCTCCCTCCTCCCTGACCTGTGTACCACGGCTTCCAATAACACCCTCCTGCAGAGGACCAGGGCGCGTTCCAGCTGCAGCTCCATGCGGCCGAGGCTGCTGCTTGGCTTATTTCTCAGATCATATATCACGGGCGGCCAGGCCCCGCGACAAGCCAGAGCCCTGCATTTGAAAACACATTACTTTTTAAGACCCCTTGAGAAATTGTGAGAGGAGGAAGAGTAATAGAGCTTTCCCACTCTCTCTTGTAAAGAACCTGCTGTGCACATATGAGATTGTGTGTCTCCGTGTGTCTGAGGGCGTTACTGCGTGCTCCTGCGAGTTGGGGTGAGTTTGCATGGCGGGCGGGAACAGACAATAATGACGAGCGAGCACAGACAGCCAGGTCTGTGACTGTAAAATCTCATTATCAGTCCTGTGAAATCAACTTCTCATGTCATTAACTCCACAAGGAGAGAGGGGAAGAAACGCTCTCATGTCGAACTGGAATAAAACTCTGCGCTCATGAGTTAAAGTGCTTAAGATGATGACTTGAATAAAGTGAATGCCCAGCTGAGCATCCGCTAAACTCATCAAATGAAAACTGTGCAGTGGCATCGGTAGCCGATCAGCAGAATTTAAGCCTGAGGTGTATTTTGGTTAAAGCCCTCCAGATACCTCAAGTCGTCTTTGACGGGAACAGGAAGCTCCATTATGCATGAGGTCGGCTCTTTATTCTTAAACTCATGTTTTGTATTTAACTTCTTATTTTTTTTCCTGATATTAAAAGATAAAACAAAGTAAAGTAACCGTTTTAAAGTCTAAAGGCATTTACACACCAGGAGGCGCAGTGAATAAAGGACATGGAGAGGGGGAGGAGGTCCCTGCTGACCCATGAACAACTAAGTCCCCAGCGATTGCTGAATGCATCTCTTCAATTAATTTGAATATGTACATACACACATGCAAAAACTGAGTCACGGTTCTGGAGCAGCACGGCACAGATGCCATTAAGCCTCCGTTGTGATTAGTCATGTCGGACGTCACATCTGAGGAGATCTCTCACCTCGCTGTCGTTCCGAATTAGTGCATTCGCCCGGTGTCGCGTCTCCATCACTGCAGATGGGAGCTGATTAAAAAAAAAAAAAAAAAAAACCTGCAGAGTCATTTTCGCCTGCAGGGAATGTGACTGGGCTTTTCACCAATGGAAAACAGGCTTTAGTCGTTATGACACAGCAAATAGGGCACAGGTCTTCCAGTGAGACACCTCTGCTGGACCGCTGATTCTTTTTAAACCTCCACAACATCTGAGATGCTCTCTGCTGGGTCCACGTCTCTCTCTCTCTCTCTCTCACAAAAGAAACAAGATATTTCCCACTTTTCTTAATGCTGCCTCCATCCCTCCCTCTCTTTATCTCTGTAAGGGACACGGGGGGAAAATCAGCAGAGTGGCTGGAGGAGACGGGCGTGAAGAGACAGAGTGAGACAAAGATGTCTGGAGGGAGGACTTGATGGATTGAAATGCAGAGAGGGAGAACCGAGGTCCCTAGATCACATCTGTATTTCATAGTGTCTGCTTTTAATTTTCATTTTGTCAAGTTTGTTGCAAGTAGCTGAAGAGTCTTTTTCTGAAGTTTCATGTTTGGATATTTGGATCATATACAGGTCCACTCGTAAAATGTAAAGACGTGAATTGGTTTTTGATTACATGGGGATGTCAAACCCTGAACTCGCACTTTAAATATCCAAACCGAAGCTCTGGGTGGTCGAGACGGTTGGTGGCAATTTACAGTCCGGGAGAGCGGGTTCCCTGGAGAGTGAGAGAGAGAGAGAGAGAGAGACAGGGAGAGAGAGGGAGAGAATCCAGCTGAGCCGCCTGAGTCTGAAAGCTCATTAAGTTAATTGAGGGAAGGAAAATAAAAAGTTCTTTCCGTGGATTAAAGTGAATGATGTTTGTTTCAGTTGGACGAGGAACTAACTAAGCATCACCCACACATTCCCCTGGAGCCAGCGTGCACCTAGCATCCAGTCTGCGTCCAGCACGACCTCGTGTCCGCAACTCTCGATGGAAGAGACAGCGAAAGGGAGATTTGCTCACAGCACCGGACACCACCACTCTGACCAGACCTCATTTAGAATCAGGCAACGTTCAGGAGAAGGTCAGAATCCTCCAAAAAGCCTTTATCTGATTCAGGGTTAATATTGGAATATTATGTTAACTTATGATGCACCAGCATCACAGACTGGTGCTTCTCTGACAAGACTCCAACCAGATCGTTTTCTTTGCTGCCTTCAAAATGATATCTTTGCCTGAAAATGGGGTTTTATCTTTCACATGTTTTATTTATGAGAAAGTTGAAGTTTCTGTTGAAAATGTGAGACGGATCCTGAGAATCTGTGACCCTCTGAGCCCTGGACAGTTGGTTGAAGTGGAATTAACATGACTCACTGCTTAGTTTTGGCTCAGAGTCGTGGAGAATGCCACCAACTGTCGTGGAGAATCATCCGAGCTGCGGGGGAAGTATGAGTCAGCGATAGAAGAGTCCCCAGAAACCTCTAAAGTCCGAGTGACGTAAAGATGGCTGAAGATACTGTTTTCGGATCGTGTTTGTCTGCTAACTGAAGCTCATCCCTGATGAACACAAGGAGAGCTGGTCACTCTGATGTCAAGACGAGTTCCGTGGAGAATATCAATACGACCTGACGCTGACAAAGACATTTCTGTCCGTCTCTGCCCTGCCGATATATCAGATCCACGTCGCTGGACGCTCACACGCAGAAGCTGAGAACAGCCTCGTTAAGATCTCACACACGAGCTGAGAACATTGAGTTTTTACATGAAGCAGCTCAGTGAGTTTCAGGCTCGAGGCTGTTTGAGAGACAATGCAGCATTACAGGCTCCTTAGGGGACAATTTAATGCTCGAACTTTACTTTCGGTCCCATTTGGAAATATCACTTCTCAGTTCTCTCCCCTTTCTGCTTTTGTGGGTTTTTTTTGCGGTGCGCATGTATGTGTTTTTAAAGACACTCTCCCAATAGCACTGGCCTCTGCCTTTGATTATCGGAGAAGACGGAGCGTCTGTGTTCAGCCACCAGGCCATTAATCTGCCACTGGGTCTGAGAGATGGGGGGGGGGGGGGGGGGGGGGGGGGGGGGGGGGGGGGGGGGGGGGTGATCTGCTCGCTTCAGAGACCCACTGCTGGGCGCTGACACTCGCCACCGCACCAGCTAACGTGGGGAGAGGCTCAGCTGATGCAACGCAACGTTTGTGAAGACGCACGGAAACCATGCTGCTCGCTAATGTGGCTTTGAAACGCACACGCAGTAAACTTTTCTAATGGCGCGATTCATCTCGACATCTGACAGAAGAACGAGGCCTTCACCAACTTCACTAACACACTGACCAACAGTAGTTGAACATCATTATTTGTTTACTACATTTAATCTAAACTTCTACACACACACACACACACCTGAGAGTCCCACGTGCTTTTGCTTCAGCGGATCTATCACGTTCCCTGCAGCCTGCAGGTTCTGGTGCGGTGTCGCCGTCTGTTTGTGCATCCACCTGCAGACTCAGTGATCATCACTGTTGTAGCGTCACGTGTTTGCCCCGACTAACACCACCTCTGCTCTCTGCTCTTTCGCTGCGTGAGTGACAGTCTGCAGCTCGGCATCCAGATGATTTACCGTAAACACATCCACACTCTTTTCAGTTCTCTTACTAAATGCACTTACAATTAATTTGCAGTAATTGCTCGTGTATTTGCTTCACCCTGCCCCCCAATCGTCTAATTGCTGTGACGCCTGCAGCTGATTATTATTTTTTTGTAATTATTTCATAGATTCCAGCTACATGTGTAGAACATGTTAGCGTATGTTTATAGACCCTGAGGATAAAATCCATACATTTGAAACATGTTTGTTCACATTTAGATCAAGTCTACAGACTGAGGCTTGATTGTAAGTCCCTGGGACAGGGAATCAAGAAATATTGTATTAAGCATCATGTGATTTCATTCTTATCTTTGTGGTTTCAGTTTTATTTATGAATTTGTTGAAATGATTTGTTTGATCTTGGGTATATGTGAGCACATTACTACAGCTAACACGAGAACAACACATGTAACAAACGCGTTTAAAGGTTACATACGACTGAAGAGAACACGGTTGAACACAATCACAGAGGTTGTGCACGGCTCCTTCCTCTGGCAGTTGATGGATGAACCAATGTGAAAAAGAGGTGGGGTAATAAAACAGCACAACACCGAACATATACATATTTTCTACTTCAATTTTGCATTCGAATGATTTGAAATTGTTTCCGTCCCCGGTGTGTCGATGTCTGCTACCTATTCAGCTGAGGAGCGAATACTATCTGAGGAGAGAATTTACGCCGGCATCATTTGGCAGTTTGTCTTTGTGATAGCTGAGATATGAAAAATGTGTTACTGCGAGAGAGCAATTTATATTTATTTTTTTACCGCAGAGTTTCTGCAGAGACACTCTGGTGGGGGATGCACAGAAAATGTTAATGAGATAAACAGAAATGCCCGACACGTTCGGCGCTCGCGGCTCCGGGTCAGTGTTTCCTGCGCTGGTGTTGTTGTAAATCCAGTGTGTTGTGTTCTCCTTTGCAGATTCACATGAATTCTTCTCGGCACTAATGAGCCACGCCACTCTTGTGGTCAACTAACCTGCCTGGTACCTCTTTCTCATTCCCCTCCTGCACCTCTCTGCGCCACCTCAGGTCAACCCGGGCTCTGCATTTACATACACATTTGTTTTTTTGCCTCAGAGGTCAAGATGCACAGGATGGAGGACGGGCTGCAGCGCCAGGCTCAAGGACACAGACACGACAGTGGAAGATTTGGAATAGTTTCAAAGTGCATTACATTTTCCTCTCGGTGGAGGTGCTTTATGTTCCCCTCTTTGCCGTTGCACGGAGCCCTTTGGGCCAAAGCTGGGCCCCGACCACCGCTGCAATATAATCCTTCACCCCCACCAATGACAGAGCAGAAAGAGAGAGGGGGGGTGCGGGGTGGGAGCTAATATAATCTGATATGAATTGTGAACTGTGGACCTCAAGAGAGCTGCAGCAGAACTCCAAATCACTTCTGGTGCTGGGTGTTATCCTCCAAGACTGAGTCAGTATTTCTATCTATCTATCTATCTATCTACTTATTTTACCGCATCTATGTTTCTGCATCTAATCTATCAATATCTATCGACCCAGCTCATATATATCTATCACACATCTGTATTGATCAACATCTACTGCTCCATCTATCGATCGTTTCAAACAATAACTCAGTCTCTCTCATATCCATCCATGCATTTCTCTATGTTGATAACTCATCCTCATTCCCTCCAGATTGGATTGATTGACTGAACATTAAGGCAGTGCCCAGCGTATTGATTAATGATTCTCATCCGAAGGTGGGTTTACAGTAATAGTCTGTGCAATTAATCTAATGGACTATATATAAATGATAAAGGAGGGCACCCGGCAGCACAACCTTGAAACACAAACTCAACACGTGGCGGCATCTCTCAGGTTCAATAAACGTTGCAATTAGAGATGTCATAAACCAATGACGCCGATGATGGCTGAAACTTGTCTGGTGCCGCCACGGCCGAGCCTTATGAATAAACCGCAATGAGTTTGCCACAAGTGCTTGTGCAACTTTCAATTTCAGCCCACTCTGAATGCGATGAGGAGCAGGACGGGAAAACAAGATGATGTTTTGCTGCTGTAACTTTGAAATAAGTTGGTATCTAATTTATTTGAAGTGTGGCTCTATAAATAAATCATACATGTATTAATACTTACAGTTTGACAGATAGACTGTGATCCAAATGGAGTCTAGAGAAACCCCCTGGCGTCCTATTTGCAATTAGCACTAGCAGCGTAGCATGTTAACGCTCATCAGCAGCTCTGTGCGATCAATTCAACATGACAGGCGTCGAGACCTGAGATGGAGCAGGAGGTACATTTTCCATTTGGTGCCATGGCGAGTCAATTCCTATCACGTGGACCTGGTTGCAGGATTTAATCTCATGTTTGTGATATTTATGAAACAGAGTCAATAAGATGGGTCACAGCTATCCGCAATATAAAATCATGTCTGACTTTGACAGCAGTTGCACGATATCTTTCCTTACTCCAGCCTCCGGAGACCCTACACAGCTGATCAGGCTAAATTCATATTCCTCTGTAGTTGATAAATGAGAAGGCAAAGGGAGCAAAAGAAAAAATGGTGAGAGGTTTGAGAGGGAGAGAAAAGCAGGAGGTGAAATTAAAGAGAAGTGGAGCTGGCAGCTGGTGCTTCCCTCCGACCTCCTGGTGTGTGATTTCTCTCTCTGTCTCCTCTCAGTATCATGGGTCTCTCACTGCCTCATTTTCACCCTCTGTTGACCCTCTGCTTTGAGACTTTCATTCACCATTAGGCTCCAGTATCTATCTATTCATCTTTCTATTTGTCCGTCCCTCTATTAGGACGAGTGGCGGCGAAATGAAAGTGAAGCTGTCACACTTTGCTTTCTGCCAGACTCCCACTCTAAATTTAGCTCCCGCTGCAATGCAGGTGACAACGCGAAGCCGCCGCCGACACGATTTCTTTCACACACACTCTGAAACTAACACTTACGCTCACTGCTTACACTCTGGAGGAGAAGAGACAAAGACACTTTAATCTGCTTGTCTCTCCTTTACTCTGAGCAGATCCCAGAGGACTGCAGAGCAACCAACACGCTTCATTTCCTTTCACACCCTTCTTATTTCCTGTTGCGTGTTGTTTGTCTGTATGGATTCCTGACCTGAACCGATGCCTGCTGGGTAATGCATTGAAATGAATTAAAAGCTCATTATTATGCGCTTGGACAGTTAACAATACAGGTTTGGTTCTGTCCTTCGTCTCTAGTCACGTGCACCATCTGTTTAGAAGCACAGACCTCGCCGCACGGTGCTCGATCAGACACCAGGAGAGGTAGAATTTTTCCCACCGCGTGGAGGTAAGAGAATCTGATTAATGCACATTTCCCTCTTTGTCTATTCATGACCATTTCCTGGAGTCTATTAGAAAGACATGACTTATTCAAGTGCAGGTTTTGATTGAAGGTCTGTCTTCATCTGCAGTTCACTTTCCATCTTTCATTTTCCAACACTCCTCCCTGTCTTCTATCAAGGTCTGCCGCTCCGATCCCCCCTCGCTCCGTTCTTTTAACCCCGCCCCTGCTCGCCTTTCATTCCAGAGTGCTTCAACTGATTGGATGTGACAGATTATATTCAGTCGCCATCACTTAGCGGGGTGTGGTTGTGTGAGAGTGAGGGTGCTGACCCTCTATCAACTGCGAATGAGAGAAGGTTTGGCTGTGACCATCATCCATTATGCAGCAGTGCAGCACTACTGTCCAGTTGATTGTAAATCGTGTCTCGATGTTGGTTTTCACTCCAGATTCACTCCTTCGTTCAATTGCATGTTTCCGGTATTGACACATTTAAGTGAATGCGACCACGATGATCCCGCAGCCACTGCCTGCGAGGCAACACTAACGTCCGAGTCAAGCTGCAAGTCCACAGAAGTGCAAATGGAGATGTGAATGTTCCGGGTCTCTGAGAGAGAGCAGCTGAGTGGGAGGAGGAGTCGTTTCAGGCATCACAGGTTCCACGGGAGGAGGTCAGGGTGTTTCCTGCACAGGTCACTGGTGCTGGCTGCTGAGGCAAGTCCACCAGTCATGAAGGCATCTGCCTCAAACATGTGGATCAAGGATATATATATAATAAATAATAAATGGTAAATGTGGTCCGTGTTAATGTCAAACGTTTGTCTCTGGCTCCCTGTGAGGCTCTTCCTCCATCACACTCTGCCAAGTGTCAGGGGACAGGGGTGATTTAGGTTTCAGTGTTTTGCCCAAGGACACTTGGCAATCAAACAGCCGACCCTCTGGTCCGAGATGAATCCACTCTAACGCCTCAACAAAAGCCATTCCCCAACGTACACTATGATTTCCAGCAAGGAGCAGAAAGCATTCATCCATCATGTTAACAGTTGCTGTTAAACAATCCTGTTATTTAAAAGATGAATTCATCCATTATGATGCTGTTTTGTTTTCAGCTGCAGAGACAAACGGCTCGTTGTTCCGCCCTGTGCTGATCACATTATTTCAACAGCTGGATGTTTGTTTGCTTGCGATGAGCAGCTCATACACAAACTGAAATGATTCAATAAGTCCTGTTTTTTCCTTATATTTAATAAACAGAATTATACTGCTGGCTTCTTGGGAGGAATAATTTGGAACGACTGCTTCATCCACTTGAGTTTAAAACGGGAGCCGGTTTAAATGAGTCTTTTGATGCTTTTCTCTTTTTCCTCAAAGTGAAAGTCGGAGGGCTCATTGGGGAGCAGCTGTAACAAGTATCTGATGTGCCCTAAAGCCAGACCCTGACTGGGGCCATGGGGCCATGTTCTGCATGCAGAACGAGAGTTGAGAGCAAATTCAGTTTCACTTGAAAGAAACCCGATAGTAACATGGAGAGTATTGGCTCTCATCATCTTATCGAATGTGAACTAGACAGGAAGCACTATAAAGAGTCCTCCCTCCATCGTGGAATAACAGACGCTTCTATCCAGAAATGTGGAAAGACTTTGCTAACGAGGACGAAAACCTCCCTCGTTCTCAGAAACCTGGATGTTTCTATGGACTCAGAGAAAATAAACTTAATTGCCACGGGGCACAGCAGCAGGGTGTTTCTACTGCACGTCGTGCATCAGGATTCTCCCGCAAGGCTCACGGCAGGAGGAGGGAATCCCTCTTCTCCCTGTGTATGTAGTTCAGTCGGTACATCGGGTCATTTCCAGGCCTCCTTCCCAGAAGGAGATTTCCACGCACCCGTCCTCCCCTACAGATGAGCCCGTGTCACTGAAATGTGGAAAGGCAGCAGAACACAGTTAAAGTCGAGTGAATTAACTAAACGCCACTCTACTTTCTCCCAACTTTTCCAGGGAAATGGAGTTGGCTGTATCTCTCGCTGGCTGCTGGTGCTGCTGGGAGCCTTCAGGGACACGAGACGGTCCGTGGGCAGCACAGGGAGGCAGATGGCTCTCAATCCTATTACACAGCTCCTTACGCAATCTTTCTATTACACACTCTCACTTGCACATACACACGCATAAGACATGTAGCGCGCTCGCACCAGATGCAGCTGTCCCTCAGTGTTGTCAGTGTTTAGATTTGACGCCGCGCTCGCCAGAAAATAAAAGAAAAACATGGAGTCGGCCTTCAAAAAAAGACACCCTATTTTCTAAAATGTGTGGGTTTTGACACTGGAAACAACACTTCTGGTCTTTCTCCTATTTTTAAACTGCGGCACTGTTGTTGACACCAAACTGACTGGATGGGATCTTCTGCAACTTGTCAAGCAAATATAAAGAGCGCAACCGTAGCACGAACGACGTCACCTCGAGGCAGGGCGGTAATTCTTCTCGCTCCGTGATTAGAGTGTTTCTTGAGTGCATCGATTTCATCGTCACTGCTCGAAGAAGCAACTGTAAATCATAACAATAGGGACGGTTACTGCATACAGATTGTATAGATTTGTACCTTGTCAGTTGCTATTTTCAGTATTTGCCCCAAAACCACTTATGTGAAAGCCTGAGCCTCTATAGAATACCTCCAGGGTCTCATCCATGGCTGAGGGAGCTGCAGTGAAATGACTTTTAGTAAATAAATGATCTTTTACTTCACCGTCTGTCTCTCTTCCTGCTCACCGAACGTTCCTGTCGGCTTGGAAATAACATCTTACTGATTAAACTTTTAAATACAGACATTAACGGCCGTCCTGTTGAACACGCATGAGTAAAGAGTGAAGATGGACTCAAAACTGCAGTTGGGATTAAATGAGCAGTAGTACTACATGTGCAAAAAATGTGAAGCCAGGGTACTCTCTCAGTATAGTATAAGTCACCCAGGCAAGTACACAGCAAAAATACATATGTACCTTGATATGCAGTGGTTATATTAACCTTAAAATATTGCTAATATTCAAATAGTTTACTTGGAATAAATATGATGTGGGCTAAGGAGACATTTCTGAGTGTTCACAGCATTAAAAAGATTTATGATTCTGTCCAGCACGAACCAGCTTTGATGGAACCACAAGGACTTATTTTGCAGTTTAAGTTTTTCAAGTCAAATTCATCCTCATTATTGACAATCATTGCACTGATGGGTCTGCAGTATCGTCGGCCGTGTCCCCTCCTGCAGCGGCTCAATGCTGATTCAGACTCTGAGCTAATATGAGATTGTTTGTCCAGGTGTGATCTCACAGCTCACGATGTGTAAATCAAGAGATCAAAAACCTGCTTCACGCCTTATCGGTAAGTCTCCACCTGTGAAATCTGCCCTGCTCTGACTCACATAGCGACGGTGAGGTGTGAGATGAGCAGAAACCCCGGGGCTGTGGGAAATCGGAACCCTGTATCCAGAACACCGAACCGAAGCGTTGGGGACACGCTGGAAATTGTGTTAAAAACAAAATCCAGGGATTAGAAAGCAAAAGAACAGCAGGGAAATGGAGAGCTGAGCTGAAGGCCAAGTGCGAACCCAGACAGAATTACAGACGCTGCATGAAACCACTGGCTTTCACCGAGGCCACAGGAGGCCGAGGGTGAGACTGTCCAGATGGCTTTAGCCCTGGAACTGCACAAACCACTCGCTCAGTCTAATACTCAGGTTGGAGTTAAGAGCTTTTATGGCAATAATGCAAGTCACAGACATCTCAAATGCAACATGATTGATGTAAGTCTCACTGGAATGAAAGGTCACATTAATAATGGTCCTAATGATGGAGCTGTCTCTCTCACTGCGAGGGGCGCTCAGGAGTTTATCCAGGGCAGAGGCTAATTACACAATGTCCAGCACAGTCCCCTGCCAGCACATACAGGACATGAGAACCCGGTCCGCCACAGCTGAGCGCACAGCTGTTGGTGAGATGACATCACTCTGTAAACTCATATATCCTCGGCAGGTTGAGGCGTCATAAAAAGTCTGCGGAGTCGTGCAGCACTGGACTTTGAGGCTGCAGTTACTCGGTGTGACAGGGTGCAGAGGGGATGCCAGTGTTCATTCCCCTGAGATGGGTGCAGCAACCCTGCCGACAAGGTCGAGAGCCAGGTCAGGAGATGGACGCTGAATCTCAACGAGCTCCCGAGGGTCGACTCCATCGCCGCTGCTGCTGCTGCTGCTGCTGCTGCCCTCTGACCGCCATGTAACCAGGAATCTTATTTATCCATCTCTATTCTTTTAATGAATTCTTGCGATACATTTACTTCAGGGTGTTTCCTTAAGACAGACGTGCTGTAGAAACTTCACCATGCAGTACAATCACTGCCACGACACAAACGTCAGACGAGTCCCTTTTGGGATCTTTGGAGTCGCGTCACTTTATTTCTTCCAGCGAGATTTGCAGACGAGTAGGTGGAAAAAGTTTGACTTTTAAAGGCCTGTGCTCTCGGCCCAACCCAGTGGACCTCAGACATCATAACTATTGACCCAACCCGCATGAGGCCTCTGAGCTCAGTCAACCAAAACAGATCAAAGTGTGAAGGGTGTGCATTTCCAAGGTGTCTCCTGAGCAGCGGTCGGCCTCAGAAACACACACGGGGGTGGAGCACCTCAGGGGTGTGGTCTCTGGTCAGAACTGCCCCCCCCCCACCCCACTCCAAAAAGCAAAGCTCCGATAGAGAAAACATCCCAACCCCTCCAGCTCCCTCCTCCCTGGCCTCCACAAGAATATATGATATTTACATATAATTCAATTCTAGCTTAGTACTGAACAAAAAAACAAACCCCTGCACCCTCGTCTGATGATGCCAGCTTCAAAAGTCTTCTAAAAGCTCAGTTTGAGTTTGGAAAAATGAAACAAGATCAGTTGGTAATCCTTCACAAAATAGACCTGAGGAGCATTCGATTCGTTAAGCAGATATTTGAGCGAGGCGAGGTTGCCGTGGTTACCGTCTGTCACCTCAGCATGGGGCGGGATTTACTGGTTCCTCTCTTTCTTTTCTTGCCCTGCGCTCCCTCTGTTTCACAGAACATTTACACACACACGTCAGCCCCGAAAGACACGTGCACACGCTTCTGATAAGAAAAAAAATAGAACATATGTGTGAGAAAAGGACAAAAATAAATATGTTGCTGAGAGAGAATCGAAGAAGAGAAGTGCTGGAGGTGAATTCCGGGTAGAACGGCTCAGTCAGCCGTTGGTTTCACATGGTTACTCGTCTTATTGGACATTTAGAGGACTGATAGTATTTTGTTGTGATGTTGATTGAAAACCCACACACACACACACACACACACACACATTACTTTTAAACAATTTCCAATTTGAGAGGCTTTGGACAAATCAAACAAGATCACTACATAAATCAAAGTAAAGCTGGACATCACGCTTGAGATAAAACATAAACATAAACACACACACACACACACACACACACACACACACACACACACACAGAGGTCTCATCCTCTCTGAGCCTGTCTTTCTCCCTTTATTCACGTACTCCTCCTCTCCTCTTTCACTGGCCTTTCTGGTGGGAGTTGAAGAACAATGGATGATGAATGAGAGGAGCAATGCAGGCTACGTGAATCAGACAGCTCTGTATTTATAGTGGCAACCCACTCTCTCCATCACCAGGTACTCGGCTTTGGCGAGGAGGTGAACCTCAGCCCAAGTGGTATTACACTGCCTGGAGCGTACAGTCAATATTTCCAGCGTATCAGGGGATTAAAAACATAAGGTGGCTGCAGCCGAGGGAAACTTTATCTCGGCAGTTGTAATACCTGGAGACGTGGAGTCTGTGTAATGTTTAAAAGGGGTTTATCCTTGACTCTTTGTCAGAAACAAGAGGACAGACACTTGGACATGTACCTCACTGTGAAATACGTCAAAGAACTAAAACCAAATGAAAGGAAGCATTGTGGTTTTGTCCACGTCCCATCCACTGACATGGAGAAGACAGGCATTTTTTTTTTTTTTTTTATTAGCTCTATCATCCGTATTAAAAACAAAAACCCTGAAATTGTTTGGAAAAGGGATCAATCCTGAGTTTGGGTTTTTAAATTTCAACAGAGAAGAATCGAGGTCGTGGCTAACGCCGACTGTCGACTTTGAAAGGATCTGCCAATCATAAACCTTTCAGGGGCCGTGGTTGAATAGGTAGATGAACTCTCTCTCCCTCACACACACACACACACACACACACACAGAATGGGAACCTTGGGAGAATCAATTTTCCAGCTGAGAGTGTGACTGAGTGTTTCAGCTGGGCTAGAAGGCCCATTACTGCTGGAACGGGGCGGGGGGGGCTCTTCGCCATGCCATGTGTGTGTGTGTGTGTGCATGCGTGTGCACACTCCCTTTGCGACTGTAGTGAAAAACACTTTGATCCATATGTCACTGTGCAAACAATCACACACACACACACACACACGGGGGCAAGAACCTGGGAAGAGTCACTGGGTAAATTGGTTCTGTTAGATCTGCTTCAGAGTCCAATCTCCCACCGGAGGCTGCAGAGAATACGGAGCTGATGTCACAAGGCCATCAGTGGGCGGAGCTGTGAGGATCCCAACCAGAGCAAGAGCTGTTTTGCGTTGTATCCCTCAAACATGAAACGTGCGACTCATTACAAACAACAGCTAAAGCGCTGCAGTCATTTGAAGATGCGGGAGCAGTGTGGGATCATGGGAGTTGCTGTCTTCGCCACCATCGCAGGAAATAAACTACCTGATGTAACTCAGACATGAATGGATGATATGATTAAATAAATAACCGATCCATCACGAGTTGCCATCCAAACAGTTTGCCCCTGAGGCTCCAGCAGACACCAGAGACTCAAAGATGACAAAAAATAAATACAAATAAAAATGTTCCGTTACAGTGAATAAAAATGATGATTTTGAACATCGCTGGAAACATTTTTGGATAGTTGAACTACGCAAGCCAACAGAAGACACGTTTTTCTTAAAAATGTGAAAAAAACACACTCCCTGTGCAGGTTACATGGAGAGGAGAGAGCCACACGGCACAGACAGTTTAATTCCTGCACAGAGAACACAGCCACTGGTACTGCAGGCCTGAAGCTGCTGCTAATCTTCTCCTTGTACGCTGACATTTGCCAAGAATACCAGTTTAATCCTTTAAGCAGTTATATTTTATATATTCTTTATATGTGGCGATCAAACCGGTTCAATTCCAGATTAGTTTTTATCAGCCGGGTCTTCATGACAGTCCAATCAGCCGGATTAAACAGAAAAGACTCTCTGCAGCCTGCAGGAGAATTGGTCTTCAGTTAGAATATGTAAAGACGTTATAGTGAAACCCTTCACGGCCGATATCAACCCAACCAGCGAGACAATCTACAGAGAATCACAAAGAAAACTTTTGTCGAGGATGAATCACGATGTCCAAGGTGTTTTTCAGACCCTTCGGGGTTCTGACCCGCTGTAGCTCTCATTAAAGCTCAAGCTCTGTGGTAAATTCTGCTTTAATGCACAGACCGCCTGCTCTGGCGATTCGCGGATTTCATGCCTGTGCTGAACGTCCACTCAAGGCCGCCAGGCTCATTCCACCATGTTCTACCTGAGTATTAAATCTTGTTTTTGTGAAGCCGAGCGCGGACCCGCTTGCTATTTCTTTAGCGCAGCAAAGAACATACGTTGTGATTTAAGCAGCCCGGCTTGTCTCGCGGAGATAACAAGGCTTTAAATGAACTAATTTCAGTTCTGACTTAGGAACCGCTCAAGTGTTGAAATCTTTTAAAGCGTAATAATGAAATACCTACAAGCTTGTGTGGCAAAAGATTTTCTGCACTGCGATTAGACACAAGTTCATTAGGAGAATATAGTAAATTGGGCGTTTGGTGTTCTTCCAGCAATACCCTGTCTTTTCTCCATCCATTCCTATAACCCCCGAAAGTTAAATCCCCGCAGTAGAGCTGCCGTCCCTGAGCCAGAGCGAGCAGACTCTTCTCCAGGGACACAATCCGTCTTTATCAGTCTCCCCAACACCAGGAAAAAAGGACGAAGAAATAGGGCCGTTAAAACCTTATGGCTTCTCTGGAAAACTACAACAAATAGCGAGAGCAATAAAGGAGAAGTACTTTTGTGAAATTGCTCAAAGAGCTTTGTGGCTGCTTCTTTTGTCGCTGCAGCTTTCTCGAGGTCGCCAGGCTCAAGCGCATTGAAAAAAAGAAACCCTCTGGTTGGTGGTTGTCAAGCAGCCTCCTCATATCACTTCCACAAAGTGCCTGGGCCTCTGTTTGCCCCTGGCTTCACTTCTTCATGTCCAATCACCCTCTCATGTCACCCTTCAAAACGTGGGAATTCATCTCCGTGCGCAGCCGTAGCAGGAAAGGCCAGAGTTTTGTGGGTGGGACTGGATCGATATGACATTTTTTTTGCCGCTGACCCCCGCTGAGTGACAGACTCTCCGGTGTGGCCTATGGCACTTCCTCTCCATCTTTGTCTTCTTCGCTCTGTCGCTACGCCCCCATCGGCTCCACAGTATCCGTCAGCGCAATCTGTTAAAGGACTGTAGCATGGGATGACTCACGTCTTATGAACAGTGCTATAAACTCCCGGGGTTTCTTATATCTTTCTTATTTATTCCTCTGTTAGATTATAAATTATGACATCTGATATCATGATATCAGAATGAAGACATAAAATATCATGAGTCACATGAACAGGACAGCACAAATATCCTAAAATGAATAGTTTATTTTCTCCGTCACCAAGGATGGAGAGCATCCCAGCATGCCGTGGGAAGGGGCAACCCAGCAAGGTCATCCCTCCGTCGTAGGACTACATTCACACATTCACAGTGTGAGATGAAAGAATGAAATATTCATGAAAACATTTCAGAATCACAAAAACACATGTTGGTCCAGAGGGCACCGGAGGGAACCCACTATGCGTGTGTTTATAACAGCAACAAGTAAGAAGAATTCAAGTCGAGCATCCTCGTAATAATATAATTATAGTTCAGGTTAACAAACAACATGTATCCACGTTGTGGTTTGTTTTATATCCATATGAGGGATTCACTTTGCATGTCTGCAGTGGAGGGGTGGAGCTGACACAGTTACCAAAATATAACCATGATGAAATAATGAATCTTCATCATGGCCTGTTTACTTCACAGCAGGAACGCATAGCGTCAGGATGCTGCTAATGATTATTCACATGCGGAAGGCAACCAGGAATTCACATGAGGCATGCCATGACTTACAGTAGAAGAATAACACACACACAAACTGTGATAATGAGGGGGTGAGCTTAACTGTGTGTGTGTGTGTGTCACACAATGCAGTGTGCCTGTGAAACATCAACACCGTGTCATCACATTCGGTTTCTTTGTGCGAGGTGAGATTGGGAAGACAGAGCAGATAATGAAGAGACAGTACAGAGGGAAGCTGGGGAAGGAAGGAGAAGGTGGAGGTATAAGAGTTACCGATGCATACCGACGCACGGTGGCCTTGTTAGAACGCAATTTGGCACTTTGTAGACGTGTGCATGTCAGCACCGGCAACTTTGTAGGAAAACTTGTGGGCGTGAAACTACAAGACGTTAAATTCAAGGCGAATGTGCTCGGATCGGCAGGTGAACAAATAACAATGAGCCGATGTGTGCATTTCACAACGCGTTTTTGATGATCAACGTCCTTTCATTTAAACCTGAACTATGGAGGACAGACTGAAGGGAGCAGGAGAGTGAGAGAGCAGTTTTCAGGACACGAATGTGTGTGTGTGTGCGCGTGTCTGTGTGCGTGTGTGTGTGTGTGGGGGCGGCAGGAGTGTGAGTGACAGCTGGGAGGAGTGGAAAGAGACAAGAGCTAAATAAATCAGTGTGTGGGCATTTTTCAGGGACGTGCTCACACACACAGTGTTTGCATCTTCTGTCTGAGTCACATGTCTTTTTCCTTGTTGCCTCAGCACAGAGATAAAAGCATTCAGCCTTTGTTGTGTTTGCATGTAGAATAGATCCTGTGTCAGAGGGCGAACATGATCTGAACGTGTTACATGTGTTGGATCAAATAGCACGATCTGAAATCTTGACGGCCCAATGAACAAGACATTTCCAAGGTAAAAGATTCAGTAGAAATGAAGAGGGAGATTGTTTCCTCGCCAAGCCTCAAGCAAATAAAAAAGAAGTCTCACCACCTGGAAATGTTTCCTCAACTTTTGCTCATCTCCAACTTCTGGGGTTTTATGTTTCTAGTGGGGAGCAAGAGGAAGACGAATGTTTTCTCTCCTCTTGTGTTTGTCAGATTTACAGAAACACACACAGCATCTTTTACAACGCTGCTGCAAGAGCCAGAAGAAAGTTATAATTCCCACTTGTGTTTTTTTATTCAGGAAGGGTCGCTGTGAGCCTCAAGGCTTTACTGTCTGCACCGCCAGCACCGGGCTGTATCAATAGATTCAGAATCTGCATCGGGTCACACGAGAGCAGCATAGCCAAGCAGGATCTGGCTGTTGTTTCCCACTGAGGTGTGACAGAGAGGATCAATACAGCATTTCTATATGTGCTGGAGCCAGAGTGTGTGAGATCGGATGGATAGAACGGATGCCAAACGAGGACTCGTGCACCCGCGCATTCAAAACCAGCTTAGATTCAGATGTTGCTGTTAAAAGGAAGACACAATCTGCATCATTCACACAGTCAACTGGTTTGCTCTTAGTGCCGCTGACGAGGTTTGCTGTCATATCACATGTTCAATCCGTCCAGGTGACACAATGCTGCCGCTCTCTTGTGTACATCCTCTACCTCAGCAAACACAGATGGGAAATGTTGCAGGCTGCAAAGCTTTATAATAACAACACCAAAATCAAGGTCAAAGCTTTCGGGGTTTCTTTCCTGAGAGATCAGTGGCGACACCGTCGAGGCTGTTTTGTTATGTAAGGTGTGGAGGAGACATTGCATCACATAAGGGCCTGTAGCTCTGCTGCTGCTGCTGCATATGCAGCAGCACTGCACATGTAAACATGGCCATAGGCATCGGATACACCAAATCCAACACAGAGCTTTATATGTCGCTGAATTTTTCATAAACACAATGACGGAATAGGAGAGTAGCAGCAGTGGGACGGATGTATGTGTGTGTGTGTGTGTGTGTGTATGACTGTACTGTATGTCTGTGCACGTGTTCATGTGTACAAGATCCATGGAGATGCAGAGAAGTATGTACATGGACCAATCAGAGCTCATTAACCTCTGTAGTGGATTCCCAACAACAGAAATAGCAAACTTCCGCGCACACAGGCTTCTCTCTTTCACTCAGCGTCTCCCCTCCTCTCCCACTCTGCTGAGAGGCCAGGGGGGAGACTGCGGCCCCAGCAGCGATTACGAGAAGCTGGCTGGGAGAGCTGGAGACACCGCATGATGCGAGAGCACAGACCTGCAGGCAGCACGCGTGTGTGTGTGTCAGATCATTCATAAATTCACAGGTTCTACATTTCCTTTCGACAGAAGTTCTATGTTTACGAGGTTGTGCGGTGATGATGATTTATTTGTGGACGAGATGAAGTCAAATTAACCCGTTTAGCTTATGTCATAAGTCCTTGTTTCATCTGCTTTCACGTGCTAAATGAAACCGTGCACATGCATGAATCATGAAGGGTTTTTAGAAATGTGTGACGGTTTAAATGTTCGAGCACACATGAACCCAAGGTTCAACAGACAGGTTTTTATTTCCGGGAGCTCAGAGCCACACATCCAACTGCCCTCTGAGAAAAATATCAATATCTGAACTCAACAGAGTTTGAAAATCTCTTTTCTGCAGCGACAGCTCAATATGAACCGATTCCCTTTCTCATTTATGTTGGTGGTTTGGGGAGATTATAGGTAAAAAGTCAGCGGATGTGTCAAAGTGACATAAATGATTACTGTGTCATAACAGTCCGAGCGAGCGAGCGTGACATCAATCCACCGGCTTCTTGGCCCAGTTTGCAGAGCTGAAACTTTTTTCCAGCAAATAAGATCAGTCCCTCGCTGTGCAACCCCTGCAGACATCCCCCGAGGAAGCGACAACTCTGACACAGGCGCTCTGTCCCCAAAAAGGACAGATCTCCTTTCAAGCCTGTTACTAACACCCCCATGCATAAATTCTGCTGCGCCTCCTTTTTCTCTCCCTCTTGTCTCCATCCCTCGCTCCCTCCACGATTCCAGTGAGGAATCCTCTGTGGCAAGATCCTCTAGAAATTTGGCCCCGTAGCTATTTTGAAACCATATCGGACCAGCTGGCTGGGCCGCCGATTCATTTCCGACTTATAACTCCCTCATTATGTGACACAAATCAATTATGGATGAAAAACCCTGCGAAGATGCACAGAGGCCCTTTCATGTGTCAAAGCCCACAGTGTGCCAGGAGAATACAAAGAGGAGATGAGGAAGAGAAAAGGAGTGATGTGAAGGGTAAGAGGAAGGGTTAGGGAGTTGGTGTGTGTGTGTGTGTGTGTGTGCTTGTTCATGTGTGTTTTCTGTCCCAGTAGATTCCTCCCTGCACGGCTGCCTCTCGGCGTTTTACAGAAATACTCGTTCTCGCTTTTTCAAAAGAGTGAGACTGAGACTTATATCAATTCCATGTCTGTGTGCTCAGTAACCGGCTGGAGTCTGGGACAATAAGCGTATAAAACATGGCTGACACGGCTGCTACACACAAATGAGGCCGCGTTGTCTTGATGGCCCCCTAGTGGCTGGCTGGAGCATATACTGTAAACCCTGCTTCCTCTATGTATATGTATCGTCCATCTAAATATAGAGGCGTGGTCAGGACCTGATTAGCACAGGGACATGTTTGAACTAGTCCCAGAAAGTCACAGATTATAATGAGTTGATTCCAGATAGCGAGAGTCAAGTCTTCATTAAGCTGCAGGGAACCGTCTGCATGCATCTCCTCGAAATACCACATGCTGCCATTTTTAAACTCTTTCAGAGGAGATGCAGGATGGATCAAGGTACGTTTTCCTTTGCCTTCTGTCTTTATGCTATACTTAGGCTAAACCAGTCCCCAACACAAGCTGTGCATCCACAGATAAACATCAGACCTCTCACGTCACGCTGAACGTTCCTTTAAGGTGCCAGATCGTCTCTTCCCCTCCTTTTTTGGACCAAACACTATTTTACATTTGTTCCATCTCTGCTGAACTATTTCCGTCCTCCTCTCTCCCTTCTGCCTGCGTTTCTCACTCCTCTTTCTTCTCATTCACAGTCCTCTGTTACTTACTGTTCCCAAAATCACACAACAGCCCCTCCTGCTGGGCTCTGCCTGTCTCCTCGCTCTCCTTCGCTCACTCATGACGACTGACCTTCTCCTTGAGGACGGCTTGTCACCTTTGACCTTTGTGCCGCTCTGGCTCTGCGGTGCTCAGGCACGTTGTGACATTGCAGCCAGTTGGGATGTTTACGCGCGTCTCAGAGCGGATATGCAAAATAATTAATTTCCGGTGCAGCGCGCGATAGCCTGCTGCTCCCCCGCTCCCCCCCCCCCCCCCCCCCCCCCCCACGGAAAAAGAAATCGCTCTCTCGCTCCCTCCCCCTCGATCCTGCCTCAGAAGTTGTGATTGCTGAAGGTAAAGTGGAGCAAGGGCGAAGCAAGGCCTCCTCCTCTGAGGCAGCGGCTGCAGGCCACTTAGACAGTGTGGGGCATAAAACACACAGGCCTTGGCGTATCACTGGGTCCCTGCACGCTAGAGTAGCAACACCATCCGTGCATTATTACACTGGCTGAGCACAGAGCGGCAAGACTGAGCACAGATTTATGCTCAGTCAGAGGAGGGGAGTGTGGCCATGGGTAATGATCATGGCTGGATATAAATAGATATAAATCACTTACCTGCGTGGTGGAGAAGAAGGGATCAGAGAGCATAGGAAAGAAAAAGAGAAAAGACAAGATTAGATGATGTACAGAGCAGCATCTTCTTGTGATGCTCAATCTAAAACAATCATCATTTGCAG
Organism: Pseudorhombus dupliciocellatus; assembly: GCA_016785235.1. Classification (NCBI taxonomy): domain Eukaryota; kingdom Metazoa; phylum Chordata; class Actinopteri; order Pleuronectiformes; family Paralichthyidae; genus Pseudorhombus; species Pseudorhombus dupliciocellatus. The sequence goes on along the minus strand of JAFBJW010000126.1, from coordinate 1,197,879 downwards.
CTACACTGGGTGATGAATACAAAACACGATCAATTGAAGATTCCACATATTGACCTCGGAGCTGCAAACGGGAAAACTACACGCCACAGTTGCACCAACACAAAGATGCTGTTCTGATGCTAGTTCGGAATTTGCAGACCATTTAACAGCATTGTAAACGTCTGTATGTCTCTGCATCATCGTCTGGTTACAAGTCTTGCTCCAGGCTTTGGGTCTGTACATCCTCTGGTTAACTCTCCCCCACCAGGAGCCAGTTCTCTGGCTGTTTAAAATGCAAACAAAGACATCAGGCACCGGCCATTAACCGGCCCTTTAACTGCACGGGCGGAAACGAGGTGATACACTCAAACCATTATCTGCTCAACGCGGTGAGTTATCGCCCGGGTTTCACACTGACTGTGCAGGAAGTCGGCTGGTGACCCACATGTTGCGAAAAGAGCAAACAAATCAAACAAACCAGGAGCAGAACCCAACAAGTAACACTGACTGCAGTGTCAGGAACTTAATGAGCGTGTGAGTGGTTTTCTTCATTAATTGGGTTTAAAAAACCCTGCGCGAGTTATTTGGGATCATTGCCTGACACATCAGACACACGCAGCGATGATAGTTCCTCCATTAACACCAGGGAGGGAGTCACACACCTCTGGCTGGGGTGTGACGGCTCTGCTCTTATGCTTTCAGCGGTTTGAACAAACGTGGCCCAACGGGCACGAACTCACGAGAAAATCCGTGAGGCGGTACGCTACTCTGTCATCTGTGAATGGACATAGAGGTAAAGGTCAGATGGACGCTTCCATCTTTAGAATCTGGATCTGGGCTTAATTCATTCACACAAGCTGGAATTTCTCATCACGGTGCAAAGTTAATTGGATAAAACTTGATGTGTGTGTGTGTGTTCCATAAATGCAACTTTCATCATTAATTATTAAAAGACTGTAGGCATTTATTCATGTTACATAGCACACGCACACAGTTAGAGGTGGGGGGGGGCTGAGAGAGGCCTAGATACACAGACCCAGATAAAGCAAGAAACTGGTGAAAAAAAAAGAGAGGGGTGGGGTGGGGGAGAGAAACTTTAGAAAGTGCGTATTTGCATAATCTCCTCTTTGCACAGAGTCTAGAGGAGGAATAATGAGCTGGAGAAAGCTATCATCTGCCAACACAGCACTGAGCCAAACCCCTGTGTGTGTACACGCAGCACAGCAGCTCTCGGTGCGGCCGTCCTCCGTCGCATGTTCGGCGCCGCTCTGCTCCTGTGGGTGTCACGTCCTGCATTTGATAAACCCACAAATGTAAATGAAGGAAACTAGCAGAGTGACAATTTCACCCCCGACCCCGAACATCCATTTGTTCACACCATGAGGTTTTTTTTTTTCATTCATTCACACGTTCAGAAGCTGCCTCCTGGAATGTATGGATAGGTTGAAATCACAGCGGCATTTTCAGTCAATAAAGGAAGTGGTGCTGCACTTAAACTAATTGGCAGCAGTCAGCGAACAGTCAGCTGTGTGTGTGTGTGCCTGTGTGAACAGGAAAGCCCATGAGCCACATTTCAAAATCCCCATTTCATTTATTATTAGAGTAGTTTGTCAAAGGCTGAAGCTAAGTCAGCTACTGTCTTGTGACCCCTGAAGACACCTGGGTCTTTGTCTCGCCTGTGAGACTTGGTGGAAACAGACATAACAGAGCATAAAACCATCTCCTCTAGTTTTGGCGTCCTAACAAGTGGAGCAGATGCTCAGGTGGCTCCAGCTGTGTAATTATATCTTGTTTGCATTTGATCCTTACGATAAATACTGTTATTTACAGTAGTGAGGGAGCCATCTTACAAAATCCTAGAGAAACCCAACAGTTCCCACAACGAGCAGAACTCTGTCATTAACTGGAAGACAACTTCAGAAGCAGACGTGAGCGGCCATCTGTCTCCACCAGTTGGAGTCTGTCCACCTGTCGTCCATCATCCACATCACTTATCCATTCGAGGGTCACGGGATCTTGAACCAATCCCAGCAGGCGCTGAGGGAGAGGTGGGCGTGCGTCACGAATGCAGGAATCAAAAGATGCGTGAAATGAGGATTTTTTTTTTTTTTTTTTTTTTTAAACGGTCAAATTCAAAATGATTTCACCATGTTCAAAGAGCTGCTGTCAGCAGCTGAGCGCTCGTCTGCCCGTCACTTTGAGCCTGGACTCTACATCTGATTGATTTGACCACAATGTGCCGCCGGGCATGTGGGATCAACTCCGTCAGTGACGAGGAGTCCACGGACACACGGAGCACAGCACAACGGACAAGGACAATTACGGCAGCTGAACGGAGGCTTCGCTAATTGTGATTGACCTCAGATGAACACTTGCAAGCCAAGTGACGTCTGAAGCGAACTTGAGCTGCCGCACTGTTTAAAAGATGCATCAGGACAAAAGCTGAAGTCTCGTCCCTTGTCCCCAGAGTTCAGCTCTGTAATTTGCGCTCGTCGTAATGTCTCGCTCTGAACCCGGAGGCCCGGAGCAGCGCGGATGCTGCAATCCCTTGAAATCAAGCGAAAAAGGGGAAGGAGCGATATCATTGGTTCACTGGCGAGTGGCGAGCGTTTCCTAGTTTCCGTTTAGCAGGTGACAACCGGCTCATGCTGGTCATCAGACAGACTTCACACATGAACACGCACGCTCAGAACCAGACTACACACGTCAAGTTAGAATTTAAGTGAAATAAGACGAAGGGGCTCATTCACACCTGCTCCGTGTTTCCCAGGGGACGTTCTGTCTTTGATTAATTCAGACCTCACCTGTCAGGCACACTCCAACTGGCCGTAGTAGTTATGCGTTTTTAAAGAGCTTTCCTGCTGTCGCGCGGACCAGCTGATAAATAACGGCGAGGGGCGCCGAGCTGTGTGAGACCCAGCCTCTGTGATGGTGGGAGCTCTGTCTGCGACCCTCCATCTTCCCTTTAATCATGTGCAGAGATCAGCAGCGGTGGGAAAAGGGGAGCGAGCGCAGACGTAGGCAGATTCATCCCTCAGAGGGTGACTACACAAACAAACACATGCACACGCACGTGCAGGTATTTATAGACACATGAATTACAGTGTGTGAACGCGCACGCGCGCTCACACAAACCCTATCTGTTCTACTCACACAGAAAAACAATACCACCAAACCACAGTGGGGTCAGTGGACCCGTACAGCAGGAGAGTAAATAAAGCTGTGCTCATTTTATCCAGTCTCTTCGGTGTGTGTGTGTGTGTGTGTGTGTGTGTGTGTGCTCCCCCTGAGGACAGTGTTAATAGCTGCTGTACCACTTTCAGCTTCAAAGTCCTTGTTCGTATGAAACTGCAACAACACACAGCAACAATTACCGTCCACCATCAAACAGCAGCAGTACGACATTTCATATCTGACTTCCTGAATATGTCATGTTGCACGTCTGCACGAGCACCTCAACACAAACAGCAGAGCGATTCATGCCAACACACACTCTGCTCTGCTGAAAATGAGATTCCAGCTGCATAGAGCGAATTAAATGGAAGCCCGGTTTCAGAAATCTGCCCCTGCCCCATGCAAATTCTGACGCACACAAAACAAAGCTCGCACTCTGCACGTACACACTTTGACGCAAACTGGTTTATGCCTTTAAGACGCACGCATCATACGCACACGGCAGAGTGTGAGGTTTGGTGTGCAGAACGGGTCGCTCCTGGGAATGAGTGACAAGAAGGGAAGGAGCCGATGAGTGTGGAGGAGAGCTGGGAGAACAGATGGGCTGAGAACATGTGAGGAGGGAGAGGGAGAGAAGGAGAAAAACCAGACTTTGGCTGGAATTAGAAATGCTGTTCAGTTATAAAGGTTGTTTTGAAAATGGGCATCACAAGGTCCACGCCATTTGCTGATGTCTGTGTCTGCGGGGTTTGAATTTTTGGATGAAAGGGGCCTGGGCTCGTTCTGAGGTATGATAACACTGACCTGTATCTGGCCCCAACAACAGCTCATGTGCATCTTCTACGGCTAAGCTCAAACAAACATGGTGGGTTTGTGCAGAATTTAAGGGCCTCCTGGGCTTTAACGGACATTTGGGCCCTTCAGCTGAGGGAAACACAGCTTTGATTATATATAAATTATGGGGACCATGCTTTCTGAACAGTTATTGATGTTGAACATGAGGGAAAATACTACTATGCCACGAAGATGTTCCATTTTTTTTTTTCAATTAATTTGGTTCTTAATAAGGACCTGTATATTGAACATGCAGGTAGAAATCAATGACTATAAAGGAAGCGGTGAGACTCAGTGCATTCAGCTGCGTTCTTCATCCCAGGCTTATGGCAGTGAGCTCATGCTGCGGCGGCCCGGCTCTCCCACACACAGATTTGATGAGAGGAGCTCGCTGTAGCTACAACACGCTCACATTCAAAAGGGTTTTAGCCATTTCTGATTTGCATGAGGAAACATTTTCCCCAAAAGCAACGAACAAGCATGAACAAAGACGCACTGTACATGAACATGCGTATTGCGGAGACAGAACCGTGGACGCACACTCGCGCAACACAGGCGTGAATACGCCCACGTATCGCACAAACACTCCAGAGCTCCGGCGAGAAACGGGTTGACACTTTAATGAGCAGGAAGAGGTAGGCGACTGTTTTGAAAGCTCTGTACCAATCTCCTCAATCCTCACCTCCCTCCTCCCTCCCCAAAATCCCTTTTTCCTGCCGCCCCTCTCTCCTCCTCTGCCTCCTCCTCTGTCTAGCAGCAGCAATTCCGTTTTAATTGCTTTTTGAGTCACCTAATTCCTCCGAGGAAAGGAGGGGTGTGCGGAGGAGAGGGGGAGGGATGGAGTGAGAGACGGAAAGAGATGGTACATTTGACTCAAACTCACACTCTTGGCCTCGCCTCCCCCCCTCCTGTCTTTACACCATGTCTAATCCTCTCTTACCTTTATAAGTCCACACACACATTTACCTCCACCGATCATTTACTTACAAGAGCCAACTTCCCTCTTTGGCAGATATTAGTTTCCATACCTTTCAATATAAAAAAAAAAAAAAAAAAAAAAAAAGGAAAGATCAACCGTATGCCAACGAAACCGCTTGTTTACCCACATGAATAATAAAGAAGACAGATGTTGCTCCTTTTATTTCTCCGCCTGTCTCTCCTGTTTTTATTGGCCACCCTATTGTGCAGGAATCGGAGCGGGCCCGCTCACAGGGAAGTGCAGCGGCAGCGTTTATGCAGCTGTATATTATACACGCCACAGTCCCAGCAGCTAATTAGCCAGTCACACCCAGACTGTGTCACTGGTTGTCTCATCCATCCTCTCCTCCCCTCACAGTGAGAGGCTTGTTAGAGCCCAGTGCAGGAAGCCGCTGAATGTCTTTGTCTTCTCCGAAAAAAAAAAAATTAAAAGCCTCATCTTATTAAATCTCTTCTGTCGACTGCAGAATCTTAAAACATCCTGTCTTCAAAGGGATTGTGTATATTTAAGCTTCAGGTGAACATGGCAGAGAAAGAGTTAAAAAAAAAAAAAACTACTGAAACCAATTAAATTGCCAAGAATCTTTCACACACGGAGAATGAAAATATGTGATTTATAGAGTAACACTTCATTTTTTGAAATATTTCCCCTGCATCTTAAAAAGCATATCACACAGACGCTGACACAGAGGTGTAGGAGGTGAATAGGTCTACATCCCATAGAGACAAACATCGGGCGAGACAGACGTCAGTAACGAGGTGCTGAGAAGCTTCAGCTGCAAACTTGGGATCACAACCAGCGGTGTCAGTTCATGGAAACTTTGGAAGTCACAAAAATGAACTTTAAAGGATGTGAAAGAGGCTCAGACAGACGGTTTGGTTTTAAATTCAGGACGCGTTTGATTCCAGTCCTGCTGTGAATCAATATTTTAAAAAGCGGAGGCGATTAAAATGGATGAAAGTTGTGTAATAACAAAAGAGGCTGCAGTGTTCACGTTAAGGGCAGATATAGGTGGAAGATTAGATCAAATCGTTCAAGTGGCTCCTCGGCCGCTCGCCCCTGCTTCCTCATTCAGGCTTTGAAGTAGGAATGAAGGTCCTGTGTTCGCAGTCATGAGCAGACAGAATTGATCAGCCGCTGATGAAAGGAGCCTTGAATGAGTCTGAATATGTGAGCGCGTGCTCGGCCGTCCCTCTCAAGTCAATATGAAAATATATTTAAGTGCTCGTCGGGACTCTGCTCCGTCTGAGTGACTGTGCGTCAGCTCAGTCCGTGCTCTGCAGCCCTGGAGCCGGAGCCTTTTTCCGCTCATCCCTTTGAACATGCGAAGCAAACAGCTCCATTGACTTTTGCCCTTTAAGAATTTATGTGATTATATCACCGGTGCTCTTTTCATTCCCCCTCTTTCTATTTCTGTCTCTTCGCTCGCGTCCACCACACACACTGGCTTGCAGACGTTTTGGTCTGTCAGTCACACGTGTTGGCGGCATGGACAGACGATGAGATTCCACACGTTGATCCAAATGCGTCTGACAGAGTCTTGACCGTGTCGTGCAGACACTGTTCATGGCTGGGAACAGCGCCTGTCCTGTGCTGTTTATCATCCAGTGCATTTAGCAGCTGCCACTTAAAATAAAAGCAGAGTTCGCTTAGCCTCAAAACTTTGATCTCCTGAGAGCCTGAGAGCCTCGAACAGTGCTGCCCTGAATTATTGACAGTCTTGGTATGTTTGTCGAGTCAGCCTGATCGTGTGTGTGTGTGTGTGGTTTGTCGGCTGGCAGCTGTTTAGTGGCTATGTTTGCATAATATTGTGTCTGTGAATACGAAATCAACTGCGCACACAACCTGCACGTGGACACCTTCACACACACACACACACCCCTTATTCTCTCACTGCCCATAAATTAAACATCTTCGCTCTGATCAATCACATTTGCTCACTTCAACAACAGATTCAATCTGTATTGAGGGGAGCTTCAGAAAATGGCGGTCTCACTTCTACATTTTTTTTTCACGGCGCTGCATCAACAGTCAGACGGACTCTGGCCCGTTGAAATATTAAGACGGTCGCCGCTGCACCTTTTCATCTCCCCCTGCCCCTCGACTCCGCGTTCATTCGCCACATCCCTCGTTCCCACTCCTCCACTCTCGCTCCGTTATATTTTACTGTGTTTCAGAGGATGGCTGACGTTGAAGGATCGATAGAGTTGGTGCGTTGACGTGTGTGTGCACGAGGCAGCCAGACAGATTATTGCGTTCTCTCGCACTATTACAAATATAATATATTTTATAAATATATCTTATTTCGAGCCCTGCTCTCTCACTGCTGTTTACTGTTTTCAGCAAAGCAACAAAAACAGAACGCCTCATTTAATGTCAGAAACTCCATGTGGAAAATAGTTTGACCAACTCGAGGTGTTGGGTGGCTTTCGTAAAAACCACACTAGAGGAGATATTGGGGACAGACATTAGTGTCTAGACTTCTGCCACTATCTTTGAAGAGCTCCAGAGCTTAAGTACAGAAGATTTTTTGATTGTATATTTTCCCATTTTCTCCCTCAGCCCCATATGAAATGCACTGAACATCCATAAACAGTACTTTGTTTGTGAAACTGTGCATGTGGACATCATCCAGATACGTTTATGTATCAGCACAGAGGAGAAAATGTTCTGTCCGTCTCTTTGAAGAATCGCAATGTGATAACAGCTCTGGTGGCAGCAGCAGGGATTAGTAAATGAATGCAAAGCTCCGTGTGCATCGCTCTCCAATCCAAAGAACAGGTGATTCCTCCAGAGACAAGGAGGACTCGGCGGCGTGGGCTGGACCGGCCTTATCTCCGTATCCTCTTTAGCTATCTCTGCAAATAACGTGGCGGCCGTCTGCAGCGCACATTTAACTTCTCTGTCCCCGTCAGGTTTACTTCTGCATGAAGGAGGAATAAGATGGAGGAGGCACAAGCTGCAGCATCCGCCACGTGTTTCTCCATCACACCACGTTTCTCACATGAGAGCTCTGCTGTGCTTTTGTATTATCTTTCTTCATCTCGCGCACGTTGAGTGCTGACCAGACTAATTGCTCCTCCCTGTCCTTCCGCCTCCCCTCTCCCTCGCGGTGGAGGCCACGATAAGGAAGCGAGGAGGCAAGCAACGGTCCTCCAGAGGAGTCAGCAGCTCAGAGGCAGGAGACAAGACCCAAACATCAGCGTGAACAGCGTGGAGCAGCGAGCTCAGCCACAGGGGGAGACAGATGCCGCTGATGTCGAGACAAGAAAACACGGTGGGGTCGGTCCAAAGAGCAGCCCCCTGAGTGACTGGCCACTGAGAGTCAGAGCGGTGATCCAGGCCGAAAACATGGGATGAAAAACCACCCCCTGCCCCGGACACAATGCCCGAGGCAGGAGAAGACACAGGGGGATGAGGAGGAGGAAGACGTGTCCTGGAGGACCAGCAGGCCGCAGAGAAACAGGCCTTTTTGTAAGTTATAAAGAACAATCACTGCTAAACTGGGCTTTCAGGAGTGAAGAAGGGAGATGTCATGTGATTAACTGTGGATCCATGTGATGCTCTGCAACATCAGTGGAGGACAGAGAGAGAGAGAGAGAGAGAGAGAGAGAGAGAGAGCGCTGCACCTACACCTGTCAGGTGACCCTCGAACAGATGGTCGAATCCAAATACAGCACAGCGGTAACCAGAGACAGCGGGCTGACGCGGACAATGTGTGTTCACGCACTCGCGTACTTTTCAGTGCCTGTGTAGATGGCGGAGGTCAGTGATGAGCTCAGAGGTGGAGTGCGGCCAGCGGCCCAGTGGCAGACAGCTGGGCCGCAGGTTTGAGTCCTGAGGTCTGAACCCCCGTGGGTGGGTGCATATGTCCACGTGCTATGAACAGACCCTATTGTATGCGGAGCGCTTTGAACCCAGGGGGGTGCCCAATGCAAACACTGTGTTCTACACACAGCTCCCAGAGGGACCCTCGTTCATATCTGCATTTAAACACAACATGCAGGATTACCTCGGAACACGATGCAGCACTAGTTTGTTGTCCTAAAATATTTGAACACTCGTTAATTGTGACACTTTGATGAAGGTTTTCCAAATATACATAAGAAACAAACTGCCTCTCTCGCACTCTTCCACTAAGAACATCAGCAGCTTCCAGCTCTGTCAGAATATGTCTGAGAAGAAGGTGAAGTGTTTCATGTTTAAGGTTCATTACTTTGCTCCGTCACGAACAGTGGCCACGCCGAGGAAGAACAACACAGATGAACGAGTAAATAGAAGGATTTTATGTCACGGGAATAATTTCAGGAACACAGCGACAGTCATCGCCTGAGTTTCTGAGTTGGCCCGTGATGGTTGTCGTCTTTTACATTGTTCCCATGAACCTCAGCTCCTGAATCCTCCCACAGAGACAGAGACGTGAACTCGTCGCCTGAATCCCACTCAGACTTAATGTCTGTTAATGTCAAACACTCTTGTGTACATGAGGAATCCTGTGTAATCTAATTAATATCACTAGAAGGAAAGGCTGGCAGATCAACGTGCACATGGATTGCTTTCTGAACACTGAGCCAACAACGGCACACACACTTATAATCTTCCTTTCTGGATGCAGTGTCTGTTTTTAAGTTTTATACACTCCACACAATGGCATCAAATTCCCCCCGTGGGCTCGATAAAGCTGCAGCAGGGTTGTTACAGTTCAGTCCTTGGGAATCCGAACCTGTTACTCTGCGACCTCTGAGCCGCCGTCGCTGCCGTGGACAAGCAGAATGAAGACAAGCCAAAGCTTCCAGCATTGATGGCCCCCATTAAGAAGAATAAAGTGGTGAGGGATGGAGTTGTTTACTATGGTCTGTGGGGGGAAACAAGGACAGAGCTGGACGACTTGTTTTTGTTTTCAAAGCAAACTGTGTTATTGGTGCTTTGCTTTCAATCTGTAAATCTCAAATGATCTTCACTGCACACACACACACACACACACACACACACACACACACACACACCAAGCTCACAAACAGGCCTTGGTCGCTAGCGCCTGTGCTTACTGAGCTCAGTGGGGGCCATTTGTTGTTGCTGTTGTTGTTCATCCCTTCGACAGGCTGCCATCTTCAAAAATAACCTCCAGCCTCGCCAGCAGCGGCGAGTTGTGCATCGAGGCTCTAACCAATCAATGGGCTCCAATTAACCAAACAAATGATGACTGACAAGAGGATACAAAGACGGCAGGCGTGCAGTGGATGCCCTGCTGTTTCTATGCAACATCCCCTCGTCCTTGTACGATTCTCTTTATTCTGACTCGGAGAAATCCGAATGGCAGATATTCTGCATGGGAAACAAACAGACAGCTTGTTTTCATGTAAGAAATGATTTCCAGCCTCCCCTGCCCTCCTCATTATCCGCTCCCTGCTCCCTCGCCTCTGCCTCCATCTGTCTGCAGAGGGGAGTCTCCCGTCGTCTACGGCAAACAGCAGGTGGAACTCGAGAGAGCCCAGAACTTCCTGATGAATGAGTCTGAAGACAAACTGTTCATCTTCTCGCTTTTTCACTTCCATCCTGTTTTCCTCTCCGTTTGCTCTGTGTGCAGATGATTCCTCCCCATCCTCACATATTCGGAGAAGTTCTTTGCAAAGTTCTGCTCAGAGAGGGAAAAGTGGGCATGAAGGAAACAGGCACATTCTGTTCATCCCAGACTCTGGAGGCGTGGAACTAACGGTAATGTCGGTCCACGCAAGCAGTGGGTCCTGGGACATTTTGAGCATCTGTCAGCGAACATTCTACTCATGTATCGGACAATGACGACTGAATTTAAAGTTCCTGTTGTGTTCCTACAGCTCGTTTCAGTCGTAGCCGGAGGCAGCAAGACCAGCACATTTAAACACCACTGCACCGTCATCAATCAACCGTTCCGCTTGTCGACACCCCTCGGAGGATAATGCTCCTCCCATTCACAGCCATTACTGACTCATCTTTGTTGCCATGGTTACTAAAAACAATACAAAGGCAGGTCAGCTTGTTCGAGAACAATCGTGGCTCAGTTACAGGTGCAAAAATTCCTGGGTGGTTTGATTGCGTCTTGAGCTAAATAGTGGATTTAGAACGGTTACAGGATGGTTGTTGTCCTGGTTACGCTGATCGTGAGTCAAAGAAATGACATGGATGGGAAATGTTCCGTTGATCACTCGCTCCATGTAGAGTTACTGCTCTCCATGCTCCGTCACCTGACTCCAGACATTGTCCAGTGTCGAGGCAGCGAGCATTCCCTGGTCTGCAGGAAGTAGCAGCCCTCCAGAGTAAGAGTGGGAAATAGAGCGTTTCAGAAACATGAGATGAAAGGACGGGCCAATTTGTCCGGATGAGCCTTTAATATCAGCAGAAATAGAACAGGCTCCGTGTTCCTTGAGCCCCTGGAAACCCCCCCCCAAATACACACACAGATGGCCCATTTGACTGTAAGTCTAAGGAGATGAGACTATGGGCGACAGATATGAACAAGTTCACACTGGAGCCGTTGGCTCCCTGCTGCTGCTTTAAAGGGGAATAAAAATAACTGTCAAAATATCTGGACTTGAGTTAAAAAGATTTGAGGCTTTGACACGGCGGTTCAAAGTGCAGCGCGGTCTGTTTAGATGAGCAACACCATTTGCTCAGAGGCACAGCCGCTGCTGTCATCATCCAGGGATGGAGAACATTCAGTTGCCCCTGGAGTAGAAATACCACAATCTGAAAAACCAAATATGCAAACATCAGAATAAACGCAAATATCTAAGGAATCCGTACTTGCAATTATTCTTATCTGTGTAATATTAGAATGATTTTTACTTCACAGCTGTGCAGTAATTTCGTGTTACCATATGCATCATCTACTGCTGGTTGTATATATAAAATATATATCTACAATTCTAACTACAGGGCTCAAGTAATCTGCAATGGAGTGGATGTATAATGTGCTAGAACAAGTACCCTGAAGGTATACAGTGCTGTTAGACACAACTTCTGATATTATGAGTTTAATATGCTTTACTGGGTGGAGGGTAATGTAATATTTTTACTTTTAAATTAAATGTATTATTGAATTTATGGATTTATTTTGCCACTTCATTAAAAGTGAAATCGATTAAATTCAAGTTAATGAGAAAAAGGTGGCATTTTCTTTGTTTTAATTGGAACAAATCACTCAGGAGTTAAATAGCACCTGAGATAAACACAGGCAGGTAAAATGCTGTTGACAAAAAGGAAGTTAATCAACCGAGCACACTCTGTAATTAAAACTAGAAAGGCAAAAATGGCAAACAAACACAACCGGCGGGACCACGGCACTGTACAACATGCACCGAGAAACTTTGCTCATGCACATTTTCACCAATGTTTTCCAGCACATACACTGTGTACAAACACACAGATCTAATAAGTTCGACAGAGTACATATTCCCCACCCACCTCTCCCATGGTCCCAGATGGTTTTAACAAGCACAGGTCGATTGTATCTCATTAACAGAGGATCGCACACGTGGAGATAATGATGCATTTTACACAGTAATGACTTTTGAGTCATGAAAGATGTTTGTTATTTACATGTGATCAAGAGAACGTGGAGAGCGTGTCTGTGTGACGTCGTCATCAAAGCCAGTCAGTGCTGTGCGCAGATTGAAAGAAACAAATTGGACATGAAGGGATGAGTTATATAGTTTGTTGTTTCTTCCCTTTAAACTGCAATGGAAAACATGACTTCATTGTCCCTGGTCTTTTGAAGACTAACACAATATTTACCTGCACAATAAAACTCTGGCTCAGCGGACAGCAGGAGGCTGTTCCCGGGCCACCAGTTGTGTGAGCGTGTGCGCAGGGCACTGGAGTATCTATGCAGATATGTACATCTGAATTCTGTATATGTGCACGTGTGTATGTTCCTACTGAGACATGCTGTCACCTTCCGGGGCCCAGGTGGCCCGGGTCACAGGAGTGCCTTATTCAGGGAGCTGGTGTGGAGCGTCCATCTGGTCTCTTTGTACAATGTGCGAGTGTGTGTGTGTGTGTGTGTGTGTGTGTGTGCGTAGAAGTGACCTTGTTCATTTTCCAGGGCCCCGCTCAGAATAGGTGGTGGAGCAGGACTTATGAAAACAGTGTGTTCCTACACTGTAAAATATTAAATAATTGTATTCATGGCATCGCTTCTGAACTAACCCCAAGGTTATTTATATTTTGTCTCGTGGCTTTTATTCTCTGCAGGAAAAAGCCTAATTGTGCAGAGCAGGCTGATCACTGTCAGGCTAAAAAGGCAGCTTGTCTTTTCCATGAATCTTCATCTGGCTCCACCTGTCTTTAGACTTACTGAGCGAGGCGCACGCAAGTTGAAGTATAACCTGAAGTCATGCAGCCATGAAATGGAAGTTTCAAAAGACCGTCAGCTTCTTTTGCTGATCCTTTTAAAAAAAAAAAAGCTGCTGGAGCCCACATGAAGAAGTCATCACATGTTTACATTCGATCTGTCAAGTTCTCTGACAGCAAATATTTGTACATACATCTGCCTGCCAGCTACCTGTGGATATATATATTTATTTATATATAAAGCTGCTGTTGGATGACGACGATGCCAATAATAAGTGGCTCTTCTCCAAACACTGACAGGTCCTGGCAAGTTTTCATTCTGTGTGTGTGTGTGTGTGTGTGTGTGTGTTTTGTCGTCATATAACAATAACTCTCCTTCTTTCACAGTGCTCATCCATCTGTTTATTTGTGTCACTCCCGCCCTGAGCGACTCTCCCTGCAATCCTTTCATTTGTCAAACTTATGAGTGTCGGTCTCCTCTTTCTCCATTTGTGCGTCTCCCTCTCTGCCCGTGTGTGTGTGTGTGTGCGCGTGTTTGTCATTTATTTCACATATAACTTTGTGTTCTGGCTGTGACACTAACTGCCTCTCGCTCCACTCACAGGTTCAGAGATGCCTCTAAATATGATCTGGAACTGCAGCAGCTCCGCACGGAGCTTCAGCAGCTTTTTCGACCCAGTTTCCTCGGAAACTAACTGCGTGCACGGAGTCACATGTCGTGGTCTAGCCAGTGATTACACAACAGCTAATTATGCAAGATGCTGAACTACAATTCAGCACTTATTGCTAATGGATGGCCCCGATTAACGTTCCGAAAATGAAACGTCTCGATTGAGCAACATGATAACAGGTTTTCTGTGGCTGCTGCTGAGGATGAGGGAGAAGCTGAGACAGATGTAAATGTGGGAGGAAGATAGAAGGCTCAAGAAATCTATACAGTTCTGTTATATAAAGATGATTTATACGTATTTTCAATTGTGACCTCTTTTTCATCGGAGTTGTCCTATTTATAATCCTGTGATGTCTCAAGCAGAGCTGGGCCCGTTTCACTGGGGAGGATCACTCCACTCTTTACCTTGTTCATCTATGATGTGTTTGGACGGCGCCTGACGGGTTCTGAAATTCCGAATTAGCGGTGGTGTAAATGTTAGGTTGGTTTGATGACAGATGGCGATGCAGGTGGAGGGTGGAGGCTGGTTCGGGAGGAGGAGGGGGGGGCTCTGGCAGACTGGGCTCCAGCATCATTAGCATTTGGCTGACAGGGACCGTATGGATCAGGGGGGCCCTGGCTGCTCGGAAGTGCTGATGCAGGGAACTGAGTCCACAGCCGGCTTACAAATACATGAACATGGAGAAATGCTGGCGTGAAGATGCACAAAATGCTCGCAGCCTGGAACACTCACCACGTGGTTACCACTAGGGGGCGCCTCTTTTTTCTTTTTTCTTTTTTTTTTTTTATAATATAATATAATAGATGGAACACAGGAGTTTGTCTGCCTGGTCCTGCATGATTCTACAACTTTGTATCATGCACACAGACCCAGTGTTTATATGACTTCAATAACATTCTGTCCCTCAATTACTGAGGTCTTCAGAGGAGGAACAAGTTGCTCCCCAGTCTCTGTCTGCTAGTGACGAGTGATTGGACATGATTGTCTTGGTATAAAGAGGCACAAACTACAATGTGGATGGGCTGTCTGGAGACCAATGACAGTCCATGGTCCCCTTTTAGAACGACAGAGACTCCATTCAAATATAATAATAACGTCTTTATCACGTTGGTGTGGACAGGTCAGTGAATATTTCTCTGACTGTCATGAAAAGACAGGGACTGATTCCTCTGTGTGTGTGCGTGCGTGCGTGCGTGCGGATGGGGGGGCTGTGACTCTTGCTGTGTGTTTTCGTGTCAGGTCCACTCCGGCCAATTACTGCCACTGCTACTCTCCTGCCTGGTCAGCCTGTCTGCGGCTGCACAGGTACAACCGTGGGTAATTACACCTCTGGAGAGGGAAACTCTCACATGCACACACACACACGCAGGTTGTCTCAAGAATTGATCATTAAGCTGAAACGCTGCGGGTTCTTTGGTATATAGAAAGCATTTCCTTCAGCCCAGCACGTGTGATATATGAGAAGAACTGTCACAGTCTGATTGGTGGATCCTCACATTCCAACAGCTGCTCTGTAATTTGTCATGAACATGTCTTCAGACGTTTGTTTTTCTTCCCCAGAGGCAACATAATTAAGAGGATCGTCCCTCTGCATCGTCATCATTACATTAAGGTTCAGGATTAACCCAAACAATAATGTAGTTGCCATTGGGGAGAGTGATGTAAAAATGGAGAAGAAAATAGAGATAAAAAAAAAAAACAATGTCAGGAGAATCAAGGAAGAGAAGTGAACATGGTTTCCCTTTGTTTTTAGGTCACACACTAAATATGCGTTGAATCGCATGTGCAGTTATTAATGTTATTTAAATATTATGCAACCTTGTGATTAACACAGAGCTTGAGGAGCTACATGCTTAAATGTTTACCACAAGCTTTCTTACATAGACTAAATTTAGTGTCATTAACCTGGTTTCCATGAGTAAAACAAACGTGGCGAGGGGTGAAATATCAAAGAGGCTCCTCCAGAGCCACATGTGGTGTTAAATTAACTCCATCTCTTCCTGATGTGTTGGGTTGACATGCTTCCTGTTCGGGCTGTTTTGGTACACATTTTAATTTCAGGGCCAAAAATCCTGGAGCTGTGAGAAGAAAACACACGTGCTTGTGCATGTTCACATGCATACACATGAAACGTTCTGTGCACACAGCCGGAAGGCACAGCTGAAATGTCACAGAGTGCCAGTCCGCGGAGGATGCTGTTGTTGTTGGCTGTTCTTTTTCAGTCTCTTTGCTGCTTCCCATTTCAGCTCTGTCCAAGCAGCCAAGCCACAGCTCCAGGGAGGCAGCAGCGGAGCTTGTTGTGTCTCAGTTGTGTCCCTCTCATCCTTTAAAAAGGGACAAACTGTCACTTTCCTCCCTCTTTGTCTTTCGTTTCTTTTTTAGCTCCCCTCAGATTCACTGAACCAGGAGGAATTCAGATTCGTTCAACTGGAATGAGCCTCCAATCAAAAAGACATTTATAAACAGCGTTTTCATCCCTGGATATTTTACCGTCTGACTGGCAAAGTTTAGTCTTTAGTCACAGGACCTGAGCGTCTCTGTCCCTTCAGCAACGTTTGCCTTAAATCTTAAGTAGAAGCAGAAGATAAACCTTTGGTCCCTTAAGGCCAAAATACACTCTTCAATTAACCATCGGTTTATTCATGGCTCTGTCAGATTTCGAGACCATCATCTATCATAAAAAACATCATATATTATAAATCCCAGCAGTTTGCTTTTAAGTGAACTCCATCTACAAGTTCATTTGTCAAAAGCCATATTAATTGGTGCACTCCATCTTGCCTTCGCTGATGGTAAAAACTCATCTATCACAGCAAGCCGTCTTCCCTCGAAAATTGTCAGCTGAATAAAGTGCTGGGAGACTCACAGGGACAGGAAGACCAAAAGAAAAATGTTCCTTATCCTTTGTCCAACAGTCCAATAATCCCCCACGCATGTCCAGCAAAGTGTCACATGTGAAATGGCACCATCTCCGTTCTCATGGACGATGTCACATGACACCAGTAGCCACCTCTCCACATCTCTATCTCCATCCCGTCCCCTTCCCTCACCAAGTCGTCCTTCAGCAGTGAATCCCGCCACTTGTCACACCCAGGCTCCGGAGAGACCTGATACACCGCAGGAATATTCATGCAGACCCAGACAAGCCTGCGCCGGCCTCTGACAAATCACTCAATCAGCCCATCAAACAGAACACGACTCAGAGTGCCAGCTACAGGAGCCGGAGCCACAAATGAGCCGTCAGCGTTAAAGTCACAGGAATCAGTTTGACCAAAATAAAACTCGACACACTTTCCAAACAGAATTCCAACATGTAATCAGGGACCAGATGGCGAACACGTTGGGTGTGAGGGGGAAACCGCTGCAGCAGAACCTGAAGCTGTTGCTCCAGAATCTGATATCTTCATTCTATAAGGATGGCACTTTTCCTTTAGCACATCAATTTCTATATCTTTAAGGGCATTGTGCTGTGAACCTTTTTAATCTTTTCTCAAAAACCTTTTTACTCCATAGAGTCTCTTGAAAAATGTCCTTTGCAAAATATTTTCTGGAAAATAGATGCTGTGTTTCAGGTGTTTGAAGTAAAATGATAATGCAAAGTTAACTCTTCCTCTCCATCTTCAATATTTTGCTCAATGATGACTCAATTTCTCCTCATGAGTCAAAACAACAACTGCAACTTCTCAGACTTTTTCCCTGCGCCTCGTCCGACCCACATCTGGGCCACAACACTTCTAGGTAAAGATTCTTTGCGTGGCATTTAGCCATGCAACCCTCAACACTTGTTTGTTAAAGGTCACATCCCTGAAAGCTTTCAGCCTCGGCGCCCTTGATTCCAGCTCCCGACCATCTCTGAGTCACATTTGTGACCCCATCTCTGTCTTGTTCTTCCATCTTTTCTTTCTCATAAGTGCTGATAGGTTTTTGCAGCACTCTCCTGAAGCTGCTTCTCATGGTCAGATTTAACAGAGATGATGTTTGAATCATCACTTTTAGAGGCTGTCTAACCCTTTCCCTTTCCAAAGCAGAACCTGAAACCATTTGCAGCTCGCCCTCAATGCACTTCTCTCACTTCCCCTACAAATATCTTCTTTCATTCTGTGACCAGGACGAAGGGTTTGAAAAGTGAATATTCTATATTCATGAACATTTTTATGAAATGTATTAAAAAGACATGACTTATTTGGGTGGGAGATTTAACTGAAGTTCCTCCCACTTCTGTCTTTCTAGCCATACCTTTTTTCATCAAACCAACTCACAGTGTACGACCCCCCCCCCCCCCCCCCCCCCCGTGTCCCCCCCCCCCCCCCCCCCCGCTTTCTATCTGTCTTATTAAAGCATGACTTGGGACGCCAATGTCCAGGCAAGAAATTACACAAGGTGAACCCTGGAGGAAAATGGCAAGGAGCAAATGAGTGCTTCGTAAGTGAGAAAGTTAAAGAAGTACAAGGAGGACCTAAGGGAATGCTGGTGTAGATTAATGAGCCAAGAAAACCTGATTTTATAAAATGGAAAGAAGCACCAGGTTATTTTTCCATGAACGTATCATGTTTTACTGCCATGTAGTGGCGGAGGCCGAGGCTGTTACATCTCTGCGTCTGAACGTGTTCAAATATGTGAGAATAAAAAGGTGCTAACACTCGTGTCCACCTCCCCACTGGAGTGTTTCTCCTGGTTTCCACTTGTCTGGCTTCACCTTGAGGAACAACTTTCCCATGCACGGAGAGCTCACTCATGCTCCGCTCGATTTTGGAAAGCGGTTAACTTCAAATACGAGGGCGTAGCAGAGCAAACGTTCCCCGGTGCCATCACTGGCAGTGCTATCTGCAAGGGCATCCTTTTCTGTAATGGCCACATTCATCCTCAGCGCTGATATCCCTCCTTTTGTTTGTCGGATTTGACAACATTAAGATTGTATCGGTTGCTCCTCTCCCAGCTCCCTAAAGACTGCCTTCATTATTCAGCAGTCAAAGCCAGACATTTTTCAGTAATAGGCCCAAACAGCCGGAGGGATTTAGCTGATCGTACTGTACACAGAATCCCTCCAATTTTTAGGCGGCGTAGCTGAGGGAATGACTCGACTGTCTGATTCACACTTAAGTGTTTCAAAGGGCTCATACATATTCTAATTGAGAGGACTGCTAATCCTTTGATCTGCTCTTTATTTTGTCTATTTGGAGGATAGAATGTTTTTTCGAATTTCAATCATTCAAGTAAACAACTAGTATAATATCTGCCAACAATGGTGAGGCAGGTTATGGACCTGGAGGTGAAAGGATTAGAGGTGAAGAAGACTAACCCCAACCCTTTGAATATATCTCACCCAACATAACTTGGAAGAGCAACGAGGAGGGATAATTGTCAACAACGCACATGTAAATAAAAAGTCATGACCGCTCTCACATGCACGAGCCACAATGTCACGACCCTCGGCGGCAGCCCAAGGGTCTGGCTTTAGAAAATGCCATCACAAATTGAGATTGCTAACAGTTTACACCGCTCTGACATTTTCCATGCTGGCCGCTCACAAAGGTCAGCCCCCCCACCTGAAGGCAGAAGCAGAGGGAGATGGCGGTGTAGCTGTGGTCACTACCGAGACCTGGCAGCCTCCACCGTCGGCTCCGAGTGCATTATTAACTCTGAGTGCAGGGTGCTCAGGAAGCAGTGTTATGGGCTCAGAGTGATATCATTGGCAGCTCTGCGTTCGCTAAGTGCCAAAGGAAAAGGTTGATGTTTGGCATCAAGATTGTCACATGGAGCAAATGTTTGTCTAGTAATTGCTGCTGCACACTGCTGCTTTTAACAAGGATTTGATGTGACACCAGGTTGAGCTGCCATTAAAACGATATGTGAAGTATGAGCTTCCAGTATGAGGTTTTAATGTTTACATGAGGCAAGGAAACAAAGTCTACTTTCTGTCCGCCCAGGGGGGCGGGTGGTTAAGGTGCTCTCTCTCTCTCTCTCTCTCTCTGTCAGTGGTAAACTGGTATTTGAAATTACAGTAACAACAAGAAGTCAGCTCTATTTTAACAGTGCAAATCTATTAACGCCCTGGACCTTGCTACTACATCATCCGAGTGGTACATTCATTTTATGCACACAGTGTATTTGCAGGTAAACAAGCATTGACCTGTGATAGATTACGCTGACACTCAGCAGTAGCTGCTGTAACGAGATTGCTGAAGTGTCATGGATAATTTGCCGGCAACATACTGTAGACGCTCCCTGATTAAAGCGGGTGGTCATATTTATAAACTGCATGCATACGTGCAAGAGTGCACATGCTCCGCTGACATATCTGTGTGCCAACACGCCATGACATGTGCAGACACACACACTTGCACCCACCTACGCACACACACACCGCTCTCCTGACAACACACAGACACCCACAGGGTTGATGGTGTATAGCGTTTGAAGGGCATCACCAGTGCCTCCGTCTCTCAGGTACCATGTAGATAGCGGGGTAGCTGGGATGTCATTTATCTCGCTGACAGGGACAAGCTTCCGTGACAGCGACAGTCAGCCGAGCAGCACAGAGGCGAGGCTCTCTGTCTGTTATACCACCATCCCACAGCAACACAACAGCGAGCATCTTTTAGCATTAGCTAGAACAAGATGGGCTACCATATCCTCTCAGACTGATGTCATCCCTGTAGAGGTTTAATGGAATTTTGTTTTGTTTTAATATGTTTGCCTTTAGTTTGTTTCTGACGTCTTTATAGTTAGAGCATTATGTTTGTGCCTCAGATTATCACATCGAGGAAGATGAGCCGCTCCTGAATGACACCTGAGGGATGTTTCACTTGAGCAGTTTAGTGAAGTTGAATAAATTTCGTTAATGCACAAGTGGTTATTGCCAAGTCTTCCAAAATAGGCGTATACTCGGATCATGATTCCTATTTTTAAAACATCAAAATTTGATACCTGAAAAATGAAAGCTAGCATTTAGATGTTGGCTAAAATTCAACTCCCACCTATCCATCTGGCATCTGAGGTGTTATGTAAGGAGTGATGAGGGGAAGCGAGGAGGAGAAGGGTGGAGATGGGGAGAAGGAGGCAGGAAGGGGAAATGAAAAGGATAAAAATATAGACGGAGGAAACAAAACCAATGTGAGACACGGGTTAAAAAGTTAATTATCTGGTAGGAGTCAAACAATCCCGTTCCATCAGGCAGTAATCACTGAGCCTGCACCAGCACCATTTATTATTTCATCACTGTCTTCATGGAAAATAAAAATAGAAATCAGAAGTAACCATTCCCATCAGAAATAAACATCGGGAAAAGGCTTTTACTTTGCTGCTGTATTTGCATAAATGAACCGACTGCCTGGCACTTTCACCAAATGCTCGGGTACTTCTGCGGGACCGAGCCAACATTGTTCAGTTCTGATTTATTCATAGAGATGTTCATTTCAGTCAGAGCAACCGAGCTGCAAACAGCAATACTGTCCGGTGCAGGGGGGGTGGGGGGAAGAAAAGCTATTTCCATGTAATAATTGCATTTCATTATTCTGTGGGCCTGTCTCAGGAGAGTGGCGACAAATATACAGTTTGTGCCTGAGTGGCTGTGAAACCAACATTTTAGCAAAGCTTGGGAATCTACCTACAGCCTTACGTGTCCTCGGAGGACACGTAACCAAGATTCCATTTGTTCGGTGCTTCACTTGGAATCGCGATCTACGCTCATCCGTCAAGGAAAAGGGAAGTGAATGGGAAAAGTGTGTGTACGATAAAGCAAACATTCCACGCTGTTAAATAAATGTATGAAAAAGGGTGGATGGGATTCAACAAAGGAACAAAGGGAACAGACACCATCAGAGAAGTGCATTGTGTTGCTGCACAGCTCATTTGGGATTGCGTGATGGGAGTTTCTTATCCCTGGTGGAGAGCTTGTTTCTGAGATGGCTCATCTTTGGGAATTCAAGCAAACCTAGGCAGCATCATAGTCTAACACACACTGAGAACGCTCCTGTGTGCATCCATATATTCCAAAGAAGCTTTGAGTCCGATGATCTTTGTGGTCGAGGGCTGTTTACGACAACCTGCATGAGCAGCATCACTCTCACCCAGGCGTTGTTTCTCTGCAGCTCTGTTTCAGCCCAGCTCAAACACAGACATGGCAAAATTCAATCCCCCTGGAGGTCAAAGGATTCAATCAACTCTCTGGAGCAGGTTGCATTTGAAATTTTTCTTTCAATCACATCCTCTCTCACACGCAGCCCCCCCCCCCCCCCACCCGCACCCCCCCCCCCCCCCCCCAAAGAGGGAACAGAGCACATTGTCAAAAAGGCTCTGCCCCCCCACCGCCTGCACCATAAAGAACAAAATAACTGACCCAAACTTACAAGATCATTTTAACTCTCGCATCAAAAACCACGAACCAGACGTTAAATGTGTAAATGAACATCAACCCATCACACCATTCTGATTCATTCCTGCAAATCCATCCATTTCAATCAGCGTTCAGAAGAGTTCACAGACTGAGACAGCTCCGCTGAAGGTGACAAATGATCTGTCACTGCGTGTGAACATGTGACCTTGGTGTTACTGCATCTTAGCGGAGCCTCAGGTGACGCGGATCACGCCTTTCTTCTGACATGTCACCAACAGTGGGCGGGTGTGCAGACCAATGTGGTGAAGCTATTGAAGACAGACAATGCGTGAGATTGATATTTGTAAGATTAGCCAGCAAAAGTAGATTACTGCTTTTCCACATCTATTTTGTAGAATTCAACCATGTAGAGAAATGGACACTAAAGTGGACACAAATCAATGGCTCGTATTTCATTCATATGCTCAGTAACACCTGCAGCAGACTGTAAAATCTACATCGATACGACGCCGAGCAGACCAGGCCAGGCGAGAGGCTTCTGGCTGAGCACGTGCTCTCGGTACTCGTAAACATGTCTGGACAGTAATTTGGGATCGATAGCAGAGCCTGGCTGCAGGCTCGCTTGTTTGGAGAGGGAGAGTTTGGCTGTTTTGTTCCTATTTCTCTTCACACACCTTGAACTTTCAGAGAAGCAGGCGAGAGATTCAGGATGAAGTACATAGGTGTGGAAAAAAAAAAAAAAAAACCTCAACTTATTTGGCAAAGCTGATTCACAGAGTTTCTACATTTCAGGAAAAGAAAAAAAAAGAGAAAAAAAGAGAAAAAAAAGAAAAGACCATTAGACCAACTCAAATAAATAAATAGAT